>KN833062.1:155765-178255 GCA_000827315.1 Piloderma croceum F 1598 | reverse complement strand
TTTATCGAAAGTCACCCATTGGCGACTCGACGGAGGCTCCCCAAGGACAGGGAGCCTTTTCGGTCCTGGTGGAAATGGTAGACCTCATCTGGACCCCCTAATATACAACCAAACGATTGCACATAGCAATGCTCCAGCGGGTATGATATAAGTATTGCCAGCTTTGTTCCACTACAACGTAGACGGGGATCCAAAGAAGAGGAATCGTGTCGAATGATAAGATTAGTCACAGACTTATATCAACCATAATATCTGCATACGATTTGCCGAATGTTTACATAGAGCATGGCTATCTGAACTGGTCGGTAATATGGTACCGTATTCAATTTTGAAGAGTGAACGCTGACCCTAGTTGGTATGTAGTAGCCTGTGTTTTTTCATTTTCAAGACTGGCAGCGCATATTGAAGTTACAACGGGTCCGATGGGGCCTTGGCCCTGCGATGCGAAGATTACACCTGTACATCACACTTTTGATACCGTTAACGGTAATGGACTGGATAGGGATTCCAATAGCGTTATCGCTAACAATGGTCTGTATGGACCGCCCACGAGAATTCTCCAGAGAAACCCTTAACCCACGATGGGAATAAATATGTATAAGTTTGATGAAAATACGTATAATCCCGAACGGGATAGTGTGAGATCGCGCCCGTTTAGTTCCCCACTACCATCAGCCAGCCGCCGTCGATGACCTCCACATTATTTACTTTACGTCGATGAAACGGAGAGCCGATGTTCCTGCAGAGAAAGCGAGGTCGACTCTGGGGCGAAATGTTAATATTTACGATATAGGATCTCGGCGCAGGCGGGAAACCTGACAGCATCAACGTCAACGGGCGGTCGTCTCAATACTCACCAGCAGCGAGCTTGGGAGATGGCAGCTGATCAAGAGGGGCAAAACATACGGGATGGTGTGTGTTCACGATTCATTCGGACCATCCCAGCCTTCCAATTTTACATTCCAGCTCTATCGACTTCGTCGCAAAAGGTCCTTCACGAGATCCAGCATCCTCAGGGCCCTCCAGTTATTGTCGGTGATGATGACGAGGTCAACTGGGAAGACTTTCAAGACCCTAATACGCCAATGGACTCTGAAATCACGCTTACGGGGGAAGGCGATGAAGTTGAAGTCTTACGGGAGCTGTCAGGAGTGTGTGTGTCATACTATTAATGAAGTGCCAAGTCTGTGCTAACATATTGTGTTAGGCACCGCAAACGACGCGATCTGCGCACTTGGGGTGCGCGAATTCGTACTCGAGAGATAAAATGGGCGGAGCAACTCGATATTCTAACAGACACTTATCTGCGCTGGAAATCTAATCCGTCCGATGTGGAGGCCGAAGGTGACGAGTTCGCCGTGGAGTATGTGGATATATACAGTGAGCCCGGTCTTTCTTCCCGGTCTTTGCCAGAACTTATGACAACAATAGATTACTCCGCATCCAAAACGTTCACTCACATCGCCTCAAGCAGGACATGGAATGCGACATTACTTGCACATGGCTGTCTCTCTTCCACGCCGGACGTGGTGACATCCGTGATATCTTTGCGCACACTGGAGCTGTATCGCCGTCTCCGCTTACGACATGCGCCACTCAGCATTCAGGCTTGGATTAAGGTCATATGCGACCTTCATAATGTGAGTTTCATTCGTCACCTTCATTAAACTATAATCTAAAAAACCCGTTAGTTGTCCTATACTCGGTCTCTATGGCGTCAGTTCGTTGACACCTTTGATGTATATCTCATGATACTACGCCAAGTTAAGAAACGGACAGATCTTGAGCTTGGATGCTCTACGGCGGATTGGCGCATGCTGAATTCATGTCCAGCATGCCAGTACAAGGTTTGTGCAGTTATTGTCACTGCAGTACGTTGCTGACTCTGATTGATCAGCTCGAGGATGAACCACCTCTGGTGCCTGCTATTGAAGGCAGCATGGACGGAGGCCAATCGCTCAGGCGCGTCGCCATGCGCGAAGATCTCCATGAAGACCCCCGGACATTTGCTAGCAGTTATCTCATCGGTGAAGAGGATGTTGATCGGTTTAAACATGATGTAAAGCCAAGACCCCCTCGGAAGAAGAAGAATAATGTGAGGAGGTATCTCGTCTACTGATGAGTCTATACTAAAAACTGAACAGGAACCTAATGAGCTCCCGACTTGGGCTGCAGACCAAGAGCAGGCAGGTGCTGCGGATGGCGATACTGAGGGAACGACGTGCACAGACCGGTGGCAGGCTGCCATGAGTGACATCATGAAGCGCATGTGGGCAATTTACCGAGAGTCTGGAATCTTTTTAGCGGCTTGCCGTCACGGTTTTATTTGGTTAATATTGGACATGATTCGAAGCGGAGAGCTGTAAGTGTTTTAGTTATATGGGCCCTCATTGAAGCTAACGAGAATGATAGGGCGAAATACCCTTTAGCCATCATTGACAGATTATTGAGAGTATACGGCAAAGACATTGGTTTAGGATATGACATTGTGTGCTCTTTCCTTGCCACGATAGCAAAGAGCTCGCTGTCAGCTGTCGCACGAGAGAAGGCCTTGCAGCTCGTTGTGCCCGCATTCCATGGTTACGCTCATAATTGTGCCTGTCAACTTGGCCACCACCCTTTGTACGTAGTCGGCTTTGGTATTGAAGACTTTGAAGGATGCGAACGCATCTTCTCGTCCTCGAACTTCCTTGCGCGGCTCACAAGACATGCAACGCGGTTTCACCGCCATCAATCCATGGACATGCACTTCACGCAATGGGATGAAGACAAGTACACGGAACTTAGTGAGTCATTTAGGGTGCGCATTATAATGAAACGTGAACTAATGCATGTCTTTTAGCCACATTCCTCTTTAATAACTACAAACAGGTTAATGGACTACTGACTGACATGCCTCTTGCTATCGTGGCCCTCGAGTCAGGGAAGACGCCGGAAGAATGTGACTATGCCGGACACCTTGAAACCGAACGCGCATACCTTGCATCCCGCAAGAAGGAACCTGAAGCAGACATCATTGCAAGCAAATACATCAGCCTCCTTGTAGTGTACGAAGAGGCAATGTAAGTCTGTTCTTAGTTTTTTATATTCTTCATGTTATTTAGCGGGTATCATCACAGGAAGCAATCTGAGAAGGTAAATGCACTTACGAGCGACGCAGTGCGCACTGCAGAGCTTCGTGGCCGACCAGCAATGGCGAAACTGGATGCTTTTGAGTCGGTGACCCAGATCCGTGAGATGGTAGCGGCCTACGAGCTGCTACATGAGATTCCAGAGCGTTGGACCCCAGACTCCAAGGAGTGGAAATGTGCTGTCAAGTACACGATGGTACGCGACTTCCAGAAGGCGCTTGACAAACTTGAGGCGCTGGTGGTACAGCGACTCTTTGAACTGTCGAAAATGGGTCTTGCGGGAACAGGTGAGGAGATTGGCTATCAATTCAACCACATACTGACCACTATGTTACAGGATATAAAATGCGGGTACACATTAACAAAGGCCTCAGGGCGCGCTGCAAGGCAATCCAGAATGCCTTAAAAAAGTATAACGTGACGGCTGTGAAGATTGGCCGCCCTGTTCTTGACTGGAAAAGTATTTCAACCTATGGTAGCCTTGCTGAATTCTCACTTCTGAGGGAGTGTCGAGAGGATATCAGATCGCAACCGTGGACCCAAGCTGCCAATCGGCAAGCTGGCATCCACAGCCTGAAGCTTACACGAGCTTACGAGGAACGCAAACGTTTGAACACAGAAGTGCGCCATGTTGCTACATCTATTAGGGATGAAGAACTTGACTTCGAGGCACATATTACTCGTGTAAACGCTACTGATTCACCTCTTGCAGCTGAGCTTTGTGACATTCGAGATCGTCGTATCCGGGTCAACCGACTACACAAGGCACGTCTCTCTCAAATCCACACCCTCATCCATTTCAATGGCACTACTACGATGGGTACACGCATTGGTCGCGTGGGTACAGAGACTGATAAAGATATGGGTTGTGATCGCGAGGTGGATGGTACAGAGGTCAGTGCTGACGGGGAGGATCCAGAGCCGGATGAAGATAATGCTATGGCAGTGCAGCTAGCCACTTTAGAGATATTCTATGAACAGCTCTCTGTTCGTGCTGCTACCGATGATGAATAGACTTTGATTATAAACTATCTTTATGTTCACTCCACGGCGGATGAGAATACCTGACATGGAACCATCTGGGACAGCCTGTGTCTGAAATCTTCACCGATCTATACAGTCTGCCTGATCTGAGAACATTGGCAGACATCAGTCAAGCCGTATAAGAGTCTGTGCAATCCATAGATATCTTATTTGTACCAGATTTCATTTACTGACACTCATGCACCGTCTATGGCAAGGTACTATACTGTACTGCCCATCTTGCATATTTCATAGAGTGTAGCGGACAGAAAACTGACTTACAATGATAAAATTCCACCAGATATGTCAGGGAACTGTTATATGCATGCAGCATACCACCATGCCTTTGGTGCAGTTGCAAAACGTGCAAGAAAGGTGCAGGACATGTAGTGATCTTGCATGCTGTACTAATTCGGCCAATTACCGCCGATCAGGCCAGATATGGGTCTTTCTTTCTCTCATATTTCGTTCTCACGCTTCTTTCGTTCAACCTACAACGCTCTTTGTCGTATATTGTCCTTCCTGCCTGTAGCTACCGCTAAATCCTTTCCTCGTTCGGATGAGCGAGTCTGAACAAACCCAGCGATGGTTTTTATTCCATCCACAACAAATTGACTCGCGTTATCAAGCGCAAGCTGGAAGTGCAACCCCGCTTTCACTTCGCTCGTTCTTCTCTGCGGAGATGGCCAGGCTCAGTGCTGGCTGTTCCAGTGACGGTTTTGGAATGTCTTCTGCCAATACCAAGTTCCATGCAGCTTGGCAGAGTGATGCCAAGATACGAGCACAGACCAGGGCTCACGGTTTGCATATTGTTGCTGATATTGTATGTTCATAATCGCTGAGAACCGAGCTCGATGGCTCACAATCATAATATACAGATAGAAGCATTAGACCGCACTACAGCTATGGGTAGTGTCACCTTTCACATCCACGCAGAACGGACAGCTAGTGCTCCCATCGCAAATAATGTTACTATGTTCGCTAGCACCAACTTGTACAACAACCCCACGGCTGTTGTTGCCCTCATGGATATGAAAGATATATTCACAGACCGCGTTGCAGTTGCATTCGCAGACAACTGGTTGACCCGAACTGTCAACGCCGGTTACTTGTCTGCCAATGTGTTGTCACCTCCCTCTTCACCTATCAACACCTCAAGGTCAAGCCAGAGACGCTACCCTGCATCTGCGGCACACTCTTCCGGTGCTGGACGGGATCGTACCTCGTCGCCTACCCTATCCAGTGGCTCTACTGTGACATCATTGACGGAATCCGCAATTACTCGTCATGCAGAAGAATTTATGCCGTCTACTCCCAAACAGCGTTCACGCCGCTCAGTAGGACAGGCATCACTTTCTACATCACACACTTCACATGACGCACAAGCTCAACCTTTTACCACGCTCCCTGGTCCCTCTCTTGGCGGTAATACAATTACTCACTTGCCAACCCTTACGTTGTCCTCAACTGTGACGCTGTCATCATCTACAGCCACATTGGGTGGGATTTCTGCCATTACGGGGAGTCGGCTATCGAGTGATGTTGAGGAGTTTATGGGTGCAATTAATAAGGGCAGCAATGAGGATCGCGAGGCTCTTCGCGAGATCTATCACTTCACGGGACGGGCACTATGGGTCAATGTTGTGAGGGTGAAATTCAGTTTGGCCGAAGGCACTGCCAAAGCCCTGGTAGGTCTCATGATGCAAACTTTGTAATACTCGCTTTGAACAACTATCCCTTTGTGTCTTTATATCATCTTCTCCCTTGCGCATAAACCATATTCTGACTTTGCTGCGGCACAGATAAAGCAAGTACCTATCATCTCATCAGCACACATGCTGACCAGTTGCTCATCCTTCACTCCCGCGGCTGTTGACATATGTTATGGCGCCAACAATCTTATATAAAGTATAAATTTTTTCCTTCTGTTCCCTTCCCATGGATACCACTAAAAGCAAACCTGTTCGCAGGCATGCCAAGAAGGCAAAGATCTCACCAGAACTTCGTGCCCTCAAGAAACAGGCTGCTGCAACGGCAGCCCAAGAGTTGAACACAGATATCACAGCTGCTATCAAGGACCTTGACGAGGTCATCGACAGACTTGCCCTCAAACATGGCAAGTCTCTTGAGGTTGTACAGGAGCTGTTACATCTAGGCGGCCATGTGTTAAAGTCGCGTCGCGCTGTTGGTGTCAATAACGCATATGCCCACTGTGAAGCCCGGTGTGATACAATCTGTACGTATGACCATTGGATCAAATCAACTTGCTCACCGCCTGTATCTGTAGGGGAAGATGATCCAACAAAGAACAATATTAAGGCCATTGTGCATGCTGCACAAGAGCTCGGCGGCTACCAAGGGCTGTCTTCAGAGCAACAACAGCTTTTGGTTGACCAGCTTGTGGCTTCGCGTGAGGAGGAAAACACTGGGATAGTACGAAGGCCCATGGCACAGCTGCAAGATGCCCGTGCAGTCATGGAACGTGTTCGGCGTGAGGTATGTTGCTCTTGGTGCAATTGTTATTTGTTCCTCGGCTAATACATGTTTCCAGCTCACTAACTTGCATACAAGGGACGGCATGGAGTTCATCCTTGTCTCCGTAAGGAGTTCTGCTAGGCATCTGTCGAAGACGGTTACATTCTTGACACCAGCTGGCAGGGCCTTCTTGACGTCTGTCACAAAAGTGCAGCCGCTGACCTGGGTGAATCAATTCGAGGCATTTGCTATCAATGGCATTGCAGGTATGTGTCATTGGTAGCAGCTCCTGTGAGCTGTCATTTATATGGTTGTTTGGCAGGCATGATCAACAACCACGAGCTTCGGAAAGATGAGATGAAAGGACATATTGTTGAGACACTTCGTGATCAGATAGGTGAGTGACGGGCTTGGTCTTATTTTGTCTCTACCACTCACATGTACTGCTAGCAACTATATCTGGGGCCAAAGTCAGGCGCTTGGAGTTTGCGCACTATGAGAAGAAGATTGTTGAAAAGCACGGCATCGTCATTGACGGCTGGACATCCCCCGAGTTTGTTTCACCCTCTCACTTCAAGAAGATAGAACAGGTTGAAAAGCTTTTCAACGCGGTCAATTCTGGTGCCTGCAAGGCCCGAAAGCTATCAGATGTTGAGCTTGCGGAACGCAAGCAGTCAAACCAGGCCCGCCATGCGCTGGGGGAGGCGGTTTATGGACCCACCAAGGAGAGAGGTGTCAAACGCAAGGCTGCTGGGGATGGTGATGAAGAAGGAAGTGATGTCGCAAGTTGAAACGGATTATACTTTGATATGTTTACTGTTGATCGGTCAGAACATGAGTGTTGGTCGGGTTTAATCTAATGCGTCTATTACCAACCCCATCTGTGCACTATAATGGCTGCGCAGCTCGATACCGATCAGTGAGATAATTATAAGACCATCCACCGAATAGTCTCCAATGATAGATTGTAGTGTCGCAGATGTCGCAGATCACTCCCATGGACCTTAACAACAATAACGAGACAAAGAACAAAGAAAATGACCAAGAAGTCAAGAAACAGCCGAGCTCGTCCAACGATGAGCTTGATTAGGTGACGGCGGCGGGACGAGCGGAACTCGACCCAATGTGTCAATGGTCGGGATGGCAGCCGGCAGCAGCGGCAGCCATTCTTCCAATTACCGCACACCCCATTCAGTAACCCTTGGCATTTCTCTGGAGAATTCTCGTGGGCGGTCCATACAGACCATTGTTAGCGATAACGCTATTGGAATCCATATCCAGTCCATTACCGTAAACGGTATCAGAAGTGTGATGTACAAGTGAAGATTAATAGGGATTGATACTGTAAGTTCTGATTATAGTGAGGAATATGAGGATGCCCGAGTGTCTCCTCGAGTCTAGATGGCTCCTGTATGCATCCCGTATGGACTCGGATCTTACAAAAGCCTTGAGCTTGAGACGAACCATCTGAGGAGTTCAAATCGTCACCAGTGCGCGGCGAAGGCACCTGTACATCACACTTCTGATACCGTTTACGGTAATGGACTGGATATGGATTCCAATAGCGTTATCGCTAACAATGGTCTGTATGGACCGCCCACGAGAATTCTCCAGAGAAATGCCAAGGGTTACTGAATGGGGTGTGCGGTAATTGGAAGAATGGCTGCCGCTGCTGCCGGCTGCCATCCCGACCATTGACACATTGGGTCGAGTTCCGCTCGTCCCGCCGCCGTCACCTAATCAAGCTCATCGTTGGACGAGCTCGGCTGTTTCTTGACTTCTTGGTCATTTTCTTTGTTCTTTGTCTCGTTATTGTTGTTAAGGTCCATGGGAGTGATCTGCGACATCTGCGACACTACAATCTATCATTGGAGACTATTCGGTGGATGGTCTTATAATTATCTCACTGATCGGTATCGAGCTGCGCAGCCATTATAGTGCACAGATGGGGTTGGTAATAGACGCATTAGATTAAACCCGACCAACACTCATGTTCTGACCGATCAACAGTAAACATATCAAAGTATAATCCGTTTCAACTTGCGACATCACTTCCTTCTTCATCACCATCCCCAGCAGCCTTGCGTTTGACACCTCTCTCCTTGGTGGGTCCATAAACCGCCTCCCCCAGCGCATGGCGGGCCTGGTTTGACTGCTTGCGTTCCGCAAGCTCAACATCTGATAGCTTTCGGGCCTTGCAGGCACCAGAATTGACCGCGTTGAAAAGCTTTTCAACCTGTTCTATCTTCTTGAAGTGAGAGGGTGAAACAAACTCGGGGGATGTCCAGCCGTCAATGACGATGCCGTGCTTTTCAACAATCTTCTTCTCATAGTGCGCAAACTCCAAGCGCCTGACTTTGGCCCCAGATATAGTTGCTAGCAGTACATGTGAGTGGTAGAGACAAAATAAGACCAAGCCCGTCACTCACCTATCTGATCACGAAGTGTCTCAACAATATGTCCTTTCATCTCATCTTTCCGAAGCTCGTGGTTGTTGATCATGCCTGCCAAACAACCATATAAATGACAGCTCACAGGAGCTGCTACCAATGACACATACCTGCAATGCCATTGATAGCAAATGCCTCGAATTGATTCACCCAGGTCAGCGGCTGCACTTTTGTGACAGACGTCAAGAAGGCCCTGCCAGCTGGTGTCAAGAATGTAACCGTCTTCGACAGATGCCTAGCAGAACTCCTTACGGAGACAAGGATGAACTCCATGCCGTCCCTTGTATGCAAGTTAGTGAGCTGGAAACATGTATTAGCCGAGGAACAAATAACAATTGCACCAAGAGCAACATACCTCACGCCGAACACGTTCCATGACTGCACGGGCATCTTGCAGCTGTGCCATGGGCCTTCGTACTATCCCAGTGTTTTCCTCCTCACGCGAAGCCACAAGCTGGTCAACCAAAAGCTGTTGTTGCTCTGAAGACAGCCCTTGGTAGCCGCCGAGCTCTTGTGCAGCATGCACAATGGCCTTAATATTGTTCTTTGTTGGATCATCTTCCCCTACAGATACAGGCGGTGAGCAAGTTGATTTGATCCAATGGTCATACGTACAGATTGTATCACACCGGGCTTCACAGTGGGCATATGCGTTATTGACACCAACAGCGCGACGCGACTTTAACACATGGCCGCCTAGATGTAACAGCTCCTGTACAACCTCAAGAGACTTGCCATGTTTGAGGGCAAGTCTGTCGATGACCTCGTCAAGGTCCTTGATAGCAGCTGTGATATCTGTGTTCAACTCTTGGGCTGCCGTTGCAGCAGCCTGTTTCTTGAGGGCACGAAGTTCTGGTGAGATCTTTGCCTTCTTGGCATGCCTGCGAACAGGTTTGCTTTTAGTGGTATCCATGGGAAGGGAACAGAAGGAAAAAATTTATACTTTATATAAGATTGTTGGCGCCATAACATATGTCAACAGCCGCGGGAGTGAAGGATGAGCAACTGGTCAGCATGTGTGCTGATGAGATGATAGGTACTTGCTTTATCTGTGCCGCAGCAAAGTCAGAATATGGTTTATGCGCAAGGGAGAAGATGATATAAAGACACAAAGGGATAGTTGTTCAAAGCGAGTATTACAAAGTTTGCATCATGAGACCTACCAGGGCTTTGGCAGTGCCTTCGGCCAAACTGAATTTCACCCTCACAACATTGACCCATAGTGCCCGTCCCGTGAAGTGATAGATCTCGCGAAGAGCCTCGCGATCCTCATTGCTGCCCTTATTAATTGCACCCATAAACTCCTCAACATCACTCGATAGCCGACTCCCCGTAATGGCAGAAATCCCACCCAATGTGGCTGTAGATGATGACAGCGTCACAGTTGAGGACAACGTAAGGGTTGGCAAGTGAGTAATTGTATTACCGCCAAGAGAGGGACCAGGGAGCGTGGTAAAAGGTTGAGCTTGTGCGTCATGTGAAGTGTGTGATGTAGAAAGTGATGCCTGTCCTACTGAGCGGCGTGAACGCTGTTTGGGAGTAGACGGCATAAATTCTTCTGCATGACGAGTAATTGCGGATTCCGTCAATGATGTCACAGTAGAGCCACTGGATAGGGTAGGCGACGAGGTACGATCCCGTCCAGCACCGGAAGAGTGTGCCGCAGATGCAGGGTAGCGTCTCTGGCTTGACCTTGAGGTGTTGATAGGTGAAGAGGGAGGTGACAACACATTGGCAGACAAGTAACCGGCGTTGACAGTTCGGGTCAACCAGTTGTCTGCGAATGCAACTGCAACGCGGTCTGTGAATATATCTTTCATATCCATGAGGGCAACAACAGCCGTGGGGTTGTTGTACAAGTTGGTGCTAGCGAACATAGTAACATTATTTGCGATGGGAGCACTAGCTGTCCGTTCTGCGTGGATGTGAAAGGTGACACTACCCATAGCTGTAGTGCGGTCTAATGCTTCTATCTGTATATTATGATTGTGAGCCATCGAGCTCGGTTCTCAGCGATTATGAACATACAATATCAGCAACAATATGCAAACCGTGAGCCCTGGTCTGTGCTCGTATCTTGGCATCACTCTGCCAAGCTGCATGGAACTTGGTATTGGCAGAAGACATTCCAAAACCGTCACTGGAACAGCCAGCACTGAGCCTGGCCATCTCCGCAGAGAAGAACGAGCGAAGTGAAAGCGGGGTTGCACTTCCAGCTTGCGCTTGATAACGCGAGTCAATTTGTTGTGGATGGAATAAAAACCATCGCTGGGTTTGTTCAGACTCGCTCATCCGAACGAGGAAAGGATTTAGCGGTAGCTACAGGCAGGAAGGACAATATACGACAAAGAGCGTTGTAGGTTGAACGAAAGAAGCGTGAGAACGAAATATGAGAGAAAGAAAGACCCATATCTGGCCTGATCGGCGGTAATTGGCCGAATTAGTACAGCATGCAAGATCACTACATGTCCTGCACCTTTCTTGCACGTTTTGCAACTGCACCAAAGGCATGGTGGTATGCTGCATGCATATAACAGTTCCCTGACATATCTGGTGGAATTTTATCATTGTAAGTCAGTTTTCTGTCCGCTACACTCTATGAAATATGCAAGATGGGCAGTACAGTATAGTACCTTGCCATAGACGGTGCATGAGTGTCAGTAAATGAAATCTGGTACAAATAAGATATCTATGGATTGCACAGACTCTTATACGGCTTGACTGATGTCTGCCAATGTTCTCAGATCAGGCAGACTGTATAGATCGGTGAAGATTTCAGACACAGGCTGTCCCAGATGGTTCCATGTCAGGTATTCTCATCCGCCGTGGAGTGAACATAAAGATAGTTTATAATCAAAGTCTATTCATCATCGGTAGCAGCACGAACAGAGAGCTGTTCATAGAATATCTCTAAAGTGGCTAGCTGCACTGCCATAGCATTATCTTCATCCGGCTCTGGATCCTCCCCGTCAGCACTGACCTCTGTACCATCCACCTCGCGATCACAACCCATATCTTTATCAGTCTCTGTACCCACGCGACCAATGCGTGTACCCATCGTAGTAGTGCCATTGAAATGGATGAGGGTGTGGATTTGAGAGAGACGTGCCTTGTGTAGTCGGTTGACCCGGATACGACGATCTCGAATGTCACAAAGCTCAGCTGCAAGAGGTGAATCAGTAGCGTTTACACGAGTAATATGTGCCTCGAAGTCAAGTTCTTCATCCCTAATAGATGTAGCAACATGGCGCACTTCTGTGTTCAAACGTTTGCGTTCCTCGTAAGCTCGTGTAAGCTTCAGGCTGTGGATGCCAGCTTGCCGATTGGCAGCTTGGGTCCACGGTTGCGATCTGATATCCTCTCGACACTCCCTCAGAAGTGAGAATTCAGCAAGGCTACCATAGGTTGAAATACTTTTCCAGTCAAGAACAGGGCGGCCAATCTTCACAGCCGTCACGTTATACTTTTTTAAGGCATTCTGGATTGCCTTGCAGCGCGCCCTGAGGCCTTTGTTAATGTGTACCCGCATTTTATATCCTGTAACATAGTGGTCAGTATGTGGTTGAATTGATAGCCAATCTCCTCACCTGTTCCCGCAAGACCCATTTTCGACAGTTCAAAGAGTCGCTGTACCACCAGCGCCTCAAGTTTGTCAAGCGCCTTCTGGAAGTCGCGTACCATCGTGTACTTGACAGCACATTTCCACTCCTTGGAGTCTGGGGTCCAACGCTCTGGAATCTCATGTAGCAGCTCGTAGGCCGCTACCATCTCACGGATCTGGGTCACCGACTCAAAAGCATCCAGTTTCGCCATTGCTGGTCGGCCACGAAGCTCTGCAGTGCGCACTGCGTCGCTCGTAAGTGCATTTACCTTCTCAGATTGCTTCCTGTGATGATACCCGCTAAATAACATGAAGAATATAAAAAACTAAGAACAGACTTACATTGCCTCTTCGTACACTACAAGGAGGCTGATGTATTTGCTTGCAATGATGTCTGCTTCAGGTTCCTTCTTGCGGGATGCAAGGTATGCGCGTTCGGTTTCAAGGTGTCCGGCATAGTCACATTCTTCCGGCGTCTTCCCTGACTCGAGGGCCACGATAGCAAGAGGCATGTCAGTCAGTAGTCCATTAACCTGTTTGTAGTTATTAAAGAGGAATGTGGCTAAAAGACATGCATTAGTTCACGTTTCATTATAATGCGCACCCTAAATGACTCACTAAGTTCCGTGTACTTGTCTTCATCCCATTGCGTGAAGTGCATGTCCATGGATTGATGGCGGTGAAACCGCGTTGCATGTCTTGTGAGCCGCGCAAGGAAGTTCGAGGACGAGAAGATGCGTTCGCATCCTTCAAAGTCTTCAATACCAAAGCCGACTACGTACAAAGGGTGGTGGCCAAGTTGACAGGCACAATTATGAGCGTAACCATGGAATGCGGGCACAACGAGCTGCAAGGCCTTCTCTCGTGCGACAGCTGACAGCGAGCTCTTTGCTATCGTGGCAAGGAAAGAGCACACAATGTCATATCCTAAACCAATGTCTTTGCCGTATACTCTCAATAATCTGTCAATGATGGCTAAAGGGTATTTCGCCCTATCATTCTCGTTAGCTTCAATGAGGGCCCATATAACTAAAACACTTACAGCTCTCCGCTTCGAATCATGTCCAATATTAACCAAATAAAACCGTGACGGCAAGCCGCTAAAAAGATTCCAGACTCTCGGTAAATTGCCCACATGCGCTTCATGATGTCACTCATGGCAGCCTGCCACCGGTCTGTGCACGTCGTTCCCTCAGTATCGCCATCCGCAGCACCTGCCTGCTCTTGGTCTGCAGCCCAAGTCGGGAGCTCATTAGGTTCCTGTTCAGTTTTTAGTATAGACTCATCAGTAGACGAGATACCTCCTCACATTATTCTTCTTCTTCCGAGGGGGTCTTGGCTTTACATCATGTTTAAACCGATCAACATCCTCTTCACCGATGAGATAACTGCTAGCAAATGTCCGGGGGTCTTCATGGAGATCTTCGCGCATGGCGACGCGCCTGAGCGATTGGCCTCCGTCCATGCTGCCTTCAATAGCAGGCACCAGAGGTGGTTCATCCTCGAGCTGATCAATCAGAGTCAGCAACGTACTGCAGTGACAATAACTGCACAAACCTTGTACTGGCATGCTGGACATGAATTCAGCATGCGCCAATCCGCCGTAGAGCATCCAAGCTCAAGATCTGTCCGTTTCTTAACTTGGCGTAGTATCATGAGATATACATCAAAGGTGTCAACGAACTGACGCCATAGAGACCGAGTATAGGACAACTAACGGGTTTTTTAGATTATAGTTTAATGAAGGTGACGAATGAAACTCACATTATGAAGGTCGCATATGACCTTAATCCAAGCCTGAATGCTGAGTGGCGCATGTCGTAAGCGGAGACGGCGATACAGCTCCAGTGTGCGCAAAGATATCACGGATGTCACCACGTCCGGCGTGGAAGAGAGACAGCCATGTGCAAGTAATGTCGCATTCCATGTCCTGCTTGAGGCGATGTGAGTGAACGTTTTGGATGCGGAGTAATCTATTGTTGTCATAAGTTCTGGCAAAGACCGGGAAGAAAGACCGGGCTCACTGTATATATCCACATACTCCACGGCGAACTCGTCACCTTCGGCCTCCACATCGGACGGATTAGATTTCCAGCGCAGATAAGTGTCTGTTAGAATATCGAGTTGCTCCGCCCATTTTATCTCTCGAGTACGAATTCGCGCACCCCAAGTGCGCAGATCGCGTCGTTTGCGGTGCCTAACACAATATGTTAGCACAGACTTGGCACTTCATTAATAGTATGACACACACACTCCTGACAGCTCCCGTAAGACTTCAACTTCATCGCCTTCCCCCGTAAGCGTGATTTCAGAGTCCATTGGCGTATTAGGGTCTTGAAAGTCTTCCCAGTTGACCTCGTCATCATCACCGACAATAACTGGAGGGCCCTGAGGATGCTGGATCTCGTGAAGGACCTTTTGCGACGAAGTCGATAGAGCTGGAATGTAAAATTGGAAGGCTGGGATGGTCCGAATGAATCGTGAACACACACCATCCCGTATGTTTTGCCCCTCTTGATCAGCTGCCATCTCCCAAGCTCGCTGCTGGTGAGTATTGAGACGACCGCCCGTTGACGTTGATGCTGTCAGGTTTCCCGCCTGCGCCGAGATCCTATATCGTAAATATTAACATTTCGCCCCAGAGTCGACCTCGCTTTCTCTGCAGGAACATCGGCTCTCCGTTTCATCGACGTAAAGTAAATAATGTGGAGGTCATCGACGGCGGCTGGCTGATGGTAGTGGGGAACTAAACGGGCGCGATCTCACACTATCCCGTTCGGGATTATACGTATTTTCATCAAACTTATACATATTTATTCCCATCGTGGGTTAAGGGTTTCTCTGGAGAATTCTCGTGGGCGGTCCATACAGACCATTGTTAGCGATAACGCTATTGGAATCCCTATCCAGTCCATTACCGTTAACGGTATCAAAAGTGTGATGTACAGGTGTAATCTTCGCATCGCAGGGCCAAGGCCCCATCGGACCCGTTGTAACTTCAATATGCGCTGCCAGTCTTGAAAATGAAAAAACACAGGCTACTACATACCAACTAGGGTCAGCGTTCACTCTTCAAAATTGAATACGGTACCATATTACCGACCAGTTCAGATAGCCATGCTCTATGTAAACATTCGGCAAATCGTATGCAGATATTATGGTTGATATAAGTCTGTGACTAATCTTATCATTCGACACGATTCCTCTTCTTTGGATCCCCGTCTACGTTGTAGTGGAACAAAGCTGGCAATACTTATATCATACCCGCTGGAGCATTGCTATGTGCAATCGTTTGGTTGTATATTAGGGGGTCCAGATGAGGTCTACCATTTCCACCAGGACCGAAAAGGCTCCCTGTCCTTGGGGAGCCTCCGTCGAGTCGCCAATGGGTGACTTTCGATAAATGGTTGCAAGCAATACGGTATGTTCCAGTTGCGCCTGTTTTGATTGCATTGCAATGATTGGATTCAAATGACAGGTGACATTGTATATACGGAGGTTCTAGGGACCAAGTTTGTTATCTGCGCTGAAGTAATCAACGAAATTCGATCAAATGGATCCAGTATGGGCTGGGAAATTGGAATGGAATTTCGCCTCCATGAAATACGGTCCGAAATGGAGGTAAATACTTATCGTGACTCTTTTCCGGCCGAAGTCCTGATTTACCTTTTACGATCTATGTCTGGCGTCGAAAAATATAAAACCCGCACATTATTCACTAGCGATCAAGCGTTATAACCCCTGCACTGATGCGTGCAGCCTGCTATTATTTAACTACATAATTCTAGATACCCAAAAGTTTTAGATTGGCAGAGTTGAGTGCCATCCATGACTCATCCGACGCATAGTGACGCCAAGACGGTATCGAGACAACTTCGTACCGCTACTCGGTCATCTAGCCTATAAATTACCAAAGTCCGGACTTCAGGCTCAGGCTGTACGGACCGTGGACCTTGTAAAGGAATGGATTTCTGGTGCTGCGGCAGTGAAATTATCGTCGTTTACATAAATACTCTACATATTCCCATTCACTAGTGTGCATGCACCATTTCTGAATTGCGATCAAAACTCAAACAGCTGCCTATAACTTCATGACGTACGAAGTCGCAATGACTTCGATAAGGGCCCGCCAGACACTTACGCCACACATCTGTCAACGATGTCACTCGGTCGGGATGCTGCAACTTATTCATCCACTAATTGCAACGAACGTGTTAGCACTGTACATAGCCTCTTGTGCCTTGGAAAACAGCATTTCATCCCGACGCCGGCATCCAAATGTTGTACGTTCTCAATGTGCCGAGAAGATGACGATGGCTCCACCCACACCTCCATTCAAATCAGGATTCTGAAAGTTGGAACTTGGAAGTCAAATAATTTATGCAAACACCCAGGAAGGCTTACCATCCACCGAGGAGCATTAGTATGTACTGGCGCTTTTACCAACATCTTGGGGTCACAGGGTCAGCGCTGTAAACTATAACACTGCTTCATGAATTAGAGTTCCTAGTAGTAGTATTAGCTGTCGTATAACAAATTTGATTACATCGGTGGAACGTCCTCCAATACGCGAACATGACAAAGCACTAACAATACAAAATGCAAACCAGACGTATCATGCAAGCTACAAGTAATCAGCATTTCAGCAAAGCAAAAACAGCGGAATAAAAATTGAAAGAAAGGTCCGGCGTCAAGCGAATAAACATCCATAAATCATCAGTCCATAAGAAAGTATACAAACAAATTGCACCATTATCTATGTTGTGAACCAGACCTATCAACAACTGCCCTTAGTCGCTGCGACAATCTTCCCCGACTACGCGATCGCGATCGCGAACGTGTCGACGAGGCTGGAGATGGAGGTACAGATCCATTCTCGTACTGGGAACCAGTTGATGAAGCGAGTGAGAGTCCGGTGCTGACTCGCGATTGTGTGGAAAATGTGTCTATGTTGGCCTGGGCGACGCCATAATCACTTGCATCGACTATCTCGGACGTTTCGGTCAAGACGGCTATGCGTGTCCATCGTCTGTAGCGTGTAAACTGCAAACGGTGCATCGAATGGATTAGCATTTCAATATCGCTGTCTGCAGCAAAATAAAATGCTGAAATGGGGATTTTATTTACCTTTCCCATCCCATTTTTAGGGCCACCCCCTTGCCATTTATTATCACCATAAACCCACCCATCAAGATCCGTAACAATCAACCCGTCATCGTCATCGTCTCCTTCAAACAGTTCCTCCTCGTCCTCCTCGGGTTGCTCCCATGCAGCCGAATCACCGGACTGAGTCCTCCTCCTCATTACTCCGTTGAATGGCCACCTGGCAGACCCTGAGGTTTGGCCAGAACTATCTTTATCGCCATTTGGTAGAGGTCTTTCCACTCTACTTACCAAGCTGTTACCGTCTTTTCGAACCATCACGCGCCATTCGTCTTCTCCCCAGCTCCATCGCGCCGTTCTCTTTATCATCTGTCCGGTCTTCCCGTTTTCACCCTTTGCATCACCAGTGGTAGGTGCAGGAAGGTACGAAACAACTGGTGCGGGCAAGGAGAGCGCATCAGGGACGCAAACAGCAGTTCGCGAAGCAGTGCACCACAAAGGTCTCTCGGTTGGCAATAAAGAAGTGGTCCAATTACCTACTGCCCACCAACGTTGATTCTCGTATATCATGAACAGGAACCGGACGACATTGGTTATTCCGTCACTCGCCGTTGGGTTTGTTTGGATGTAAAGTGTCTTCGGGGGAAGCGGGTGGCCTGTTAGGAACGAGGAGAGGTGATAAAAACACCACCGGATGATTGCACTATCCCACAAAATTATCCGTGCCGTTTGGCTCCAAGGCGCGCGGCAAGTAAGGAGAATAGTACCACTTACTCCTATGAGTATGTGGAAGGGGATAAAATAGGTTAGGAGGAGGTAGGGAGGATAAATCAGGATAGCTATACGCAGGAGGATAGGGTGGGGTATGGCTGTGAGTAGCGGGGAAAGGAGGGGGGGAATGAGAGCATGGATTGTGATGAGGTCCGATATTATGTGCTGGAGGTTCTTCTCAGTTATGAGCGGGGAAGAGCGGAGAAAAGAGGGTGGTTTCCATCTGATGAATACTATTGCGGAGACTAATAGTATTGGTAAGAAATATCTGGAGCGTGACATATTGGAGGCTGACAAAGACTTTTATACATCGTAAAGTACTCACTTCAGCCCAGGATATGCAAACGCGCACACCGCCCACCAAGCAGCCAACGCGAGCCAGCTCTCAGTCCAGTGTGATCTCCAGCTGGTGATCTCAAGCGTACGTCGTATAAATGAGATGTAAGGGGAGAAATCAATGAGTGTCTTTGTTACTGGTGATGGAACTGAGTACATAAAGTCAATCAGGGTCGGTAACGAGTCGGCGGTTTGGGCTGGGGGCGAAGTGGCTTGGCGTGAGCTTGAGCGCATTGTGGTTTGGAAGTAAGGGGGATTGTTGGATGGCCGACAAGGAGAGCACGTTCATATTGGACAGTCGAATACAGCAGCTGCATTACCTCATGAGAGCGCTAACCACAAGGACCATAGACAGTTCCGCAGATTCCGCGGGCGGGCTGTGACATTGGCAAATACAAAGCAGAGGAAAACAAACCAGCCGTTTCACGAGTTCTCCGGCGTACAGCAGCGACCCGCTAGAGTATTCAACGTGGTATATCGTATCTTTCCAAGTCCGGGTCAAGTCCAAGGGTTGAACTCACCTTCAAGGTCACGTGGTACGGTGACGTGGAGTACAGGCGCTCGTCAACAGGCGCCCACATGATAATTTGTCCTTCTTGCCTTTTTTTTGATGCTTCGCATCAAACGATGGTTGTATGACACGTTTATTGTCGGGTTTGTCAACAGTATTTGAATGTATTACATTTTTGAAGATTCTCCCATTATCTACAGCATTTGCACTAAGTAGGGCATCCTTGGACATTCAGTTACCATTGGTTTCGTCTGGTTAACATTTTCTTGCAGCATGTGAGGGATGCCGGGATCATGACTGCACTGTAAGAACACAGAGATCACAGCTTTTGCATCGCGTGTTGAATAATGCCAACGAAAGTCACGTGGCAGTAAAGTGATGATCCGCCCGTGTCTTGAATTGGACATCAGATTTCCTTTTACGGCAGAAAAAGCAGGCACGCCCGAACATTTAGATTTCGTCTCATTAAACGGTAAGCACAAAGGTTGGAAATTGAAGACAGCTTTTAGGCCAGAATTTTTATCCCGTACTTCTGACATAACATGGCTGACGGGTGTTTACATTGGTACAAAATCGTCATGCCTTTCTCGAGCCAGTCTCAATTTTGCTTCTCTTAATTTACTCCTTCCCTTCCCAATGTATGCATGGAGAGAAAATCATCCTTATCTTGTGCCACAATGGAATTCGACGCTGATGTGGTTCGCGGCATCGGTCCGTCGACGATTGTTCAGCAGGACCCGTGTCCAGAGGACTGTTATTCGGAGCTGACCGTTGACCGTTCAGCTTGTTGCGAGCTGTGAATAAACACGGAAGTAGCTCGGTGATTCTAAGCATGGAATTAGGAAACACATGTTCGCTACTCGGTGCGGTGCTTGGAGCATGTTGTTGTGTCACTTTCTGTAAAAATAGTAGTTGTGTGGTAATATTTGAGGTGTCTGTTGTGCACAATGAACCTGATTGTTTGCCATAAGACAAAATAGTTCTATGGATGAATTACTACACGCTATTTAAATACCATTGTGGATACGGCTTTCGGCATTCCCGTCGGTCAAATCCTCGGTATCCTGAGAGAAAGTCCGGATATCTCTCAAATTAGTGCAATTAAGGCTTAAAAAGGCATCCTTGGCTTTCGGTAATTATTGCTGCGCTAAACAGCCAGCTTTCAGCGTATTTTATTCAGATAATCCCAGTTTATTCAGTCTGTTAAACTTGTAACATTATAGGGGTGAGGAATATCTCGTATGCAGCTTTACTAATGGCCCATTCTCGACCTCGGCTGGAATGGGTTGGTCTGTGCGTGGCACGAGACGCCGAACGGAAGGAAGACCCTGAGAGATACCGACAGGTTGATTCGACATGCTAATATATATATATATTTAACTTCGCAACATTATTATGCAGGACGGCAGGGATTAGCTTTTCATGGTTATATTTGTACGTGGTACTCCGAATGATACCCTTTCGAGTCCCGGAGGACCGAAGAAAAGCTCGTCACTTGCTCGGTGTTCGGTGCTTTCGGTATGTGTCTCGGTGTTTGACAATAACTGACTATGAGAGGCTTCGCAGGTCCGCCGGAGTTTGAGTTTGAGTTCGGGAGCAGAGCTCGGTTTCCCGAGCGCCATCATGGTATTGAGTAGCACAGGGAATAGGGGGACGGACAACCATCAGTTCTGGTTTTGGTGTAAACTTACTTGTATACTGTATACCGACCCCGGGATAATTACGCAGGTCATCGTTCTGTTGACGCTTTATTTAAGCTCAAATTGTAACATATGAGTCCTTACAGCCCCGGATGGGACATCTATATCATCCGTGAACTTGGTAGTGCTGAGTTTGGTACTATCAAACAAAATTACTAGCCCATTAATTGCACAAGACGTCACATATCATTACCCCTATTCATACATCTTTGACCTGCTCGTCCAACCATGTCCAAAGTTCTTTCCCCGTTGCTGGATCTTGGCTGTCTTTGCGGGCAGACGCTATTCTTGCCCACGGAATGAGATACTATGTAAAGAAAATCTCTTGTCAGTATATACATCATTGTTCATTTATAGTATCGGTGCGCACTTTTCCATTCAAATCTTTCCCCTCCGGCGATACTCCAGCCCAAAGGGGAGTGAGAGCACCGTAGGAGACATCTTTTGCAAATAGAGACTGTCAAATTGTGCACTTAGATCAGATACAAGAATCACCCAAGTAGGTATACACAACGGAAATAAACGTACGAGGAGGAACTTTAGGATACTGCCTAGATGACGTTGTAATTCGCTGGTCAGGCTACCTGTCAAACGAATGAGTGTCCTGAGCAATTGCAGGCGGGGAAAGGCGGTACTATACCGGGATGGAGGGAAGTTGATACAATTCCTTGATCCCCATAGCGTCTTGCCAGTTCCGTGGCGAACACGACATTGCCCTATCCACACACAACAAGTTAGTATAAGTAACATAGCTATTGAACCCGACAATACGCCCAAATTTACTCTGAGAATACAGCCGTTGAGTACCCAATTTCTTCCTTGCTGGTCCATCTTTGAAAGTATTGAAATGCAGGTTTTCGAAATGATGTCCCACAGATGAGACATTGACAACGCGCCCGCCGACTCCTGGGGTGGACTGTGCAGCTACAATAAGCGCGGGGAGGAGAAGCTTAGTAAAATAGAAGTGTCCTGAAGCAGAAGATCAGATCACCGCAAAACTATTGAAACATGGTCCATTCAGAAGTACACACCTAGAACGTTCGTGCCAAATTGAAGATCGTATCCGTCAGCAGTGATGTCTTCAATGGGCGGAGCCATAACACCGCTGCATGAAAGTCAGCATTTTGAGTGCCTCACACCAGACGGGCAAATCTGACCCATTGTTAAATAGGACATGCAACTCTTTCTCCTTGCTATGGGTATCAATTTACATAAGTACGCCACAAAGAGCAAAGACCGAAGAGTATACCTCAAAAATTCCTCTGCCGCAGATTTGACGGCCTTCAAACTGGCAAGATCAAGTTTGAGGAAGATACCCTTCTTGCCGGTGAGCTGTTGCAGCTGTTCGATAGCGGCTTCAGCCTTTGCTTGGCTTCTCGCTGCAATGTA
>KN833062.1:136016-152692 GCA_000827315.1 Piloderma croceum F 1598 | reverse complement strand
GGGGAGGGTGTAGAGGGTGAGTTGTAGTTGCTGTTGTTGTTGGTGTTGGCAGAGGCGCGTGAGGGTGTGGAGAATTTTTCTCTCCTTCCCCCCCTTCCCGCTTCCTGTCTCTCGAAACACCAGAATCCTTGCTCCCATCCTATTATGCATATGCATATGGGTATGTTGGGTATTATAGGGATGGGAATCAACATCCTCATTGGTAGACGTCCGTTTCCGCCGCCCCATAACGCCTGCACTCCATTTCTTGACTGAACCTATGCGGGAGAGGAGGGTTCTGAGTTTTGTGTGTTGTTGTGGTTGTGGTTGGGGGTTGGAAGAGGGGTTGGAGGCACCTATCCAATGGTAAATCTGATCAATGATATCTAGTTCCGTTTAAACACAGCACTTGGTCTCCGCAGTCAAATTGAGTAGAACTGACGTGGGGAAGATAGCCATCTTGAATGCATCAGGTTGAATAACATCAAACACCAGATGAAAGAGAGCACATACCCTTCACGTCCAGTCTTGAATTCAATTGCTGTGACAGTTCAACAGTCAGTGACCAAGTTTCGAAGCCGATTCTCAACACAAACCTGAAAACCGCTCTCCAACTGTACTTATAGCTGACTTTGGATTTTGCCAACGGCATGTTTCATAAACCGAGTGTATACCTGAGACTGCATAAGCTTCGGCTGCATCATGTGGTCACAATTGACTCACATCGAGCGTAAATTCAACGGCGAGAACATTCTCACCTGTTTTATACCAATGTGGAATTCAATGGAAGGCGAGATTAATATATATATAAAGTAGGACATACAGTTAGATTTTGAATTCTCTAAGTGATCACTTGAATTCGGTCGCTTATGGCCTTTGCGTCCTCGTGATTGCGAAAGAGACGTTTGCAAAGTTGCGGGACACCAGCTGATGCAGCTCTTCTATGTCATCCTTCCATCCTCTAAAGCACACAGTCAGGCGGGTAAGAGTTTACACAGCAGACAACAGCCTACTCAGATAATTGTTCAATGCGAGCAATGATCGGGGGTGAGAGTTTGTCTTGACAATGCAACTTTTGAAGAGCCGATGACATTGTTTGAATCCTCGTCGCCAGTTGTTCAATATCAGCCGCATTTTGGAATGTTTTCTATATAGCCGTCACTCACAGTGCAATAGAGCACAACTGAAAGCATACCTAGATGGCATTGACAATGAGTAACAGGCCACTCAACTCAGTGTGAAGGCCAGGAGGCCCGAGTCAACCGTCGGCTATATGCTGTGTGATTCGAAGAC
The DNA here is from genome assembly GCA_000827315.1 of Piloderma croceum F 1598. Taxonomy (NCBI): domain Eukaryota; kingdom Fungi; phylum Basidiomycota; class Agaricomycetes; order Atheliales; family Atheliaceae; genus Piloderma; species Piloderma croceum. The sequence goes on along the minus strand of KN833062.1, from coordinate 151,420 downwards.
CTATCTGCAACCCATCAATAGCATTGAAAAATGCGAGCTTCAGCCATTCCTTGTCGCCATTCTTGAGCTTGTAGGCTAATTTGACATTTGGGGATTTCAGCATTGCAAGTCAATACCACACGAAGAGTACAACATTGCCAAAGATTTTATAGTAACTCTTGAAATGATAGAATTCAGAGATTGAAGAACAAAATGAGCGCTAGAACATAACACCTGCCCTACCTGGTGAGCTGTGCTGGCTCCATATTCTCTTCGTTCCTTACAACCAGTGCATTCTTCCTCTTGTGTTGATTCCCGATGCTCTCCTCGCTCTCCTCGTCTCCCGCAACCCGCACGTTCTTTACCCTTTTCCTTCTGTGCTGGTCTTCATCAGAATCAGAATCAAACTCTAGGAATAGCGCATATTGACGAGTAATGCCACGGCCGTTGGGTGCTTTTGATGTGGATGGAATATTCATTCTCGTGGTGTCGGCAGAAGCAGCCGGATGGTCGACTTGTATAACTGGGTCAGTTGGTGTACAACTGAGCGCCCTGGTATGTTTCTTGTTCTTGCAAAGCTCAACAAAGTACTCGGTAGGAGGTAGCACAAGGCAAACAATGTTCGCGACAGAAGCGTGCTGTGTCTTCCACTTAAAATAAAATAAAATAAGTATCAAGAACCAAGTCAATCAACAAAATATATTATAACGCATACCAAGTATTGTAGCCACAGTTGCAAGTCATGAAGGCAGAGCGGAATATGTGCTGCATCGGGAGCATGTGGGTCCACCCAGCACCACTTATTCTCACCGACATGCATAGGACAAGTCAACTTGTCTTTCAGGATTTGTAGCTCATGCGCATAAGACACGGGTTTGTCGTCAACCCGCTTGCGCTTGGATGGAACTAGCATTGAGAGCAAGTGTTTCGTGAACTCTCAGTGAGCGAAAGGGTTTGAGTTATACAGACCAGCCTGAGAAGGCAATATCAAAATTACCGCCCAAATTATGTACATCGGATATGAGAGCGGAAACACCAGTATGTGCGAATGCGAATGGCAGAACAAGTACTTGGTGATAGACAGGACAAAGTTGTATGATTAGTAACCTGCAAACTTCCTGTTTGGGAAGCGATTTTACTTCCGCTTTCCGGTAGCCGACTTTGTTTCTCACCTAATGATCCCGTCAGTTATAAATTGGCGTCAAGATGTTCCATCAGTCGACGCCTTAGGGTATATTGGGAACTTATCTAGGACTGCAGGAGAGTCAAAGAATGTGATGAAAATCAACAATCAAGTTCAAAGAATGTTGCAAAAAGTAAACAAGACGGTTTCCATTGAAGCTGCCCCATATAAGTAAAAACTGAGAGATCGTGCCAGAAACCTCAAAAGTGTCTGCATTCATGCCCCCTTTGATTTACGAGACCTCCCCAGCTTCATGCATTCGCACGGTGACTCATCGGCTGAGTGACTTTGTATCCTAAATTGTTTAGGAGGATTCGGATGTGCGTTAATGATAAGTCAATATTTTTCAGGTGTTGTCGGCCCTAGCGCATCGCTATCAAGCCAGGTTTGAACCTATGTAACGCATGTCAGATAAGATCACCTTTGAGAAATCTATAAAGCACAGACTGAAATAGCTTTGGCCCATTCAATCATTCGGTATGAAAGTCCCTTCTATGGTGCTTGAATGAGTAAGGCAATAAGAAAATTTGAAAACTGCTCCTCACCACAGCAAGATTCACTTCCCAAGCGGCCATTCGGGCAAACAAATCGGCAAATGAACCCCTAGGTTGCCAAAACGTGACAGTTGAGTTATCCCATTGGGTCCAACCTGGTGCACTTGGGTGGTCTTTGAATCCAGTATAACGCGCCAGGATAGCTCGCGGACTGGAACGAGAAAGGGTCGGGACGCCTGATTCGGGTGAAACTGAAGCTGTGATGTATAGAATGAACGTGTTGGGGTCTTTGACGGGCGTACACGTATCCATAGCCTAATCCATTACAATCAGCCTAGAGTGAGCATGTAAACACGAGATCCTCACCTTAATATAGAACCGTTTCACGGTGCAGGTCACCTTGCCGGCTTTACCATCGCTGCCCAACAGGTAGTCATCGAGGAATGACATGTCGGGGGAACGTAAAACGGCTGCCAACCAGCGGTCGACGGATTGAGAAGAATGCATCTATTGAGTTGAACGGTTTCAAGTAAGTTATGACTCGGAGGGCAACTTGCTTATGAGTTACTGTCTGACTGTTATTAAATAAAAACAACCAGGAGATAAAACAACTTGAACCAGGACAAGTCTTGACACATAGTTACTACTGGCAAGTTGGGCATGGCTGAGTCAGGGCAGGTCCTGGCCAGTCAATAAAGTAGCATAAAGGTCCCGTGAATGACACTCTGGTTAGCAAATCGGCTTTGTTGAGCTGGTAAATGCAGGAACAGTTACTTTTACCCTGCCACAAGCTTCGTAGCTCTCTAACATAGCGGAGAATAAACATGGATTCAAAAATAAATAAATAAATAAAAATGCAGCGACAAGAAAAATGCGACTACCGTACCATTTCGACCAACCGTTCACCCACGCGTCAGTGCATGAGCGACCGTGAACTGAGCGTTTCATCACGGATCTGCCGTGAACACTCAATTAGGTCGATTTTTGTGTAATTTTGCGGCTTACTTGCCTATTTAGGTGTAAAATGAACATTTTTGGTGCCTGTCACGGCGACGGCATCCAGAGCACTCGCAAACATAGCTCTTCACTTGCCTTCATCCGTCATCATCATCGTGCTCGGAACATTCATTTCTTCAGTATCCTCACTCTCTAGTCTATCTTTTCCTCCACTCCCTATGTTTTCGTGCTCTAGAGCTACTCTATTGATTCCGCCTTATTTTTGTCTTTTCTTAATACCTGCATAGTATCACAGCCTCGTATATCTAGCATACCATACATAATATACCAGTCTTCTACGAGCCAATCGTTGAGCAATGATCCCACCCACCCTGCGGCTGGATCCTTGCTCCGCGTTCCGAATTCGAGCTAAGCTCGTTTTCCCACCCAACCTTACAACTTGTAGTCGACTTTACGTACCGCATTAGATGAGGCTGGACCTGTGAACTCTCCCAGTTCACGAGCATCACATGTCACAGCCTGTGAACATGGTCGAAATGGTACAGCGCAGCTCAACTAGCTATAGGTTCGCATGGCGCACAATTTTTACTTCAAATATCCAAACAACAAAAACCTATGATCTATCCATTGGCTCCAAGTCATAAGTAGAATGGCCATACATTTCCTCCATCGCGTACCATCCCTCATCGTCACTCCAAGAATCATCATCTTCTGAGCTATCCAGGAGTGAGTCATCAAAACTATCAGCCAATGAACTGCCGACTTCACTCCCGGTGGAAGAAGCACTTTCAACCTCCAGTTCCTCGTCGCCGAGGATACATGTATCAGGTTGTCCCTCACTACCTTCTGGTTCTGATGATGGATTTCCAACATCAATGGCATTTTTGGAATGTGAGTATACATGCCCCACACCGAGGCCGAGGTGATAACGCATGACCATGTCGCGGTCAACAAACCTTGATACCGATAAATAACAAAGAGTATTAGGTTCAGATAGGATACTTACCGATTCACAATATATTCAGCCCAGTCTGAGGAATCCTGTGCGAGAAGTGACAAGCCCTTCCCGTCTCTATAGCGTTTGCCTTTTGAAAATGCTGGAACTTTGTGAGCATTCCTCAAGACGTCTGAGGGGTCAATGAAGTCAAATGCATGACCTGCGGACACAGGCAAAATTTGGACGCGATCGAGTTTCCGACCATCCCAACCAGCAGCATGCTCAACCCCTACGTTCCGATACCATTGTACCCACAAAAATTCGATCCGGTGGGGCTGATAGTCGAGCATCCCAGGCCCGACATAGATTATGTTCGCATGGTAGATGCCGAGCAACCTAGCGTACAGGAATGGGTGACGCTGATCTGGAAAGGAATCGGATTCGTCGGCGTGGTCAGCTAAGACCATGATGTTATTGTGTGTTGTAGAGGCGTTTGCAACGTCTTGAGCTCGCCGGACATCGTATGTTGTGTAGTTGGTGTGAATAAGGTTATGCTGATAAACTCGATCGTGCTTGAGAAGTACCATGTTAGGGTCAACGTTGTTTGAGACAGGTGGGGTGCCGCCCTGGTCCCTTACTATAGACAGGATACGAGGAAGGAGGTATTGTTTTAGCTTGGATAGAAATCCCTGCAGTTATCGCAAGAATTAGACTTGTGAACCAGTATCCTCGAGAACACCCACCTTTACAGCCAGGTCGCCGGAATGTTGTTGAAGAAACATGCCGACATGTTCAAAGTGATTTTGTGATGTATCAATGTGATGATGCTCTTGCGGAGTGCTAGCCACCGGTTCGTTTTGATGCTGCCCTTTATCGGTAAGCTTTGTTCGAATACGACGAAGGCGTGCTTCGCGGCGCTCAATTTGAGCCAACTGTTTTACGAAGACCTTTTGCTTATTAGTGCGCCTGTATCGAGCTTTTGGCTTACGGTGCTCAAGCTTGCCCTGTATTTATCGCATCAACGGTGATGATGAGCCTCAATCAGCGGAGTGACTTACCGGTTCTGTTGAGAACGAATCCGATGTACCAAGTGTTCAAATTGTATTCGCAACGTCACCCAATGAATGTAACTTATAAATCTGAAGATTCAATTTCTTTTGTCGTGGTCCGTTTGAGGCCGATGAAGTATTCCATTGCGACTGGGCAGGCCGCTTAGTTGATTTTGCGTTCTTCAGTTGGCGACGCTTCCGTGCATCCACTTCCTGCTTAAGTTCTTTTGTATCGAAAGCAGAGCACATCTTGTTGGCAAACGTGCGTAACTCCATGCCGATTCGCGATGTTTCATTGTCGAGAATCGTCAAAGTTTGATCTGTATGCATTTGAAGCTTAGCCAACACATGCCAATGTGCACATGTGAACAGCAACTTCAGAACAGAAGTGTTGTATGGCTCTGGTAGAAGACCATCGAATACAGGTATGGCGCACTAGCATCCTTATGTCAGTAAGCTCGTGGTGAGACCAGAATGAAAACTAACCTGCAGAAGATCTTCAAAATCACGCGCAGCCAGTTTCTTCAGTTCTGATATGTTGCTCGAGAAGCGTCTAATGGTGTCCCGACCAAAAGTGGGTATTTGTCGATAGCTTCAAGCAAAACATTTTAGTACATTTGGCCTTGAACCCAACGGCTCATCAACATACCGTCTATCCATTTCGTGGACCAATGACTTGTCTACGGCATTCAAGATACGGATCAGATGAATAAAAAGGGCCTTCCATACACCGAGTTCAAACTCGTGCATCAGGTCCACAACGAGCATTGAATGTAAGTTGAAGCCTAGACCCAGTGGCGCAAGCCTTTGTGAAAACGCATTCTGCATCTCAATATTAATACACAGAATTACATAACTGGTGCTGCACTTGCCGCTGTTGGTACCAAGGACTGCTTCTGTAGAATGGCTTTAACAGCTTTACTGTTGATAGCATAATTCTTCTCGTATATAAGATCTCGCACCGTTTTAACGTCGTGCCTTTTGATGTCGTCATCCAAGCGAGCAAGGGATTTATGCAGCTTCATATCTTGTACTGTCCCAAGATTTTCAACATGCGACAGAGGGATAAGACATTGAGGGCAAAGGCAGTGGCCTTTGTCATGGATGCTTGCCAAAAGAACTCTGAATTTAATCAGATCACCAGAAAAGCTGAAGAGGACAGAGAAACTACGTACTTCTCTGGGTAATCGCCTGAGTATGTGAATATTCGGGGATAGAACCGTCGTGTGATGCCATCGCAGCATTTTATCACAATACCGTGTTTATACGCCTCTATAAATTCATCATCCAGAAGTTCCATCCACTGGGCATGATACACTTCGCGACGGCAATGCGTTATGAGAGGCTTGATGTCTCCATTGGGTCCCATATATTCAGTAGCAAAGTCTTTGAACGCATCCGGTAGCTATATGGAATGAGCACACGAAAAATGTAGCAAGCAGAAAACACCAGCTCACAGCCTGAAAATACGTCACATGATTGCATAAATGGTTGTTTGGTTTACACTGGCGATATTTTGATTCATTTCCAAAATACAGATAACAGGGCCACAACTTTGCGTTGCCAAAAGCCGTCAGTTGGGTAGCATCAGAAGATAACATCATCGCAACGATGACCTTAGGAAGGTCGCAACCAGGCTCACATGGAGAGTCTTGTAGTTCGCGATGCGCATCGAGAAAAGCCGGGGACGTATAGAGTTCCCCATGCACCCTGAGATTGGCGCTCAAGTTGGGGGGTTTCCAGAAGAGTTCGAATGGCTCGTAATGAAAAAGCTGATTGTCTTGAGGTTGTGCGAGCTTCTCGCAGATAACGGCAACAAGCGAACGGTGGGACAGATCACCCACCACATAGGTCTGTGGACCAGGTTCCTTTGCGCGACAGTGAAAGGGCACAGAAATCTTAATTGGGGTCCGCATCCATCCGGCGTCCTCGTCCAACCATTCGGGTCCCTCCCCGTCTGTTGCGCCGTCTCCATCAAAATCAGTTTTAGCCAATTGGGCATTAATTTTGCCCCATTGGGTATGCCGGACATCCTCTGGTCGGAATTGCTCATCTGCAACAATATGGAGCAATGATTTGAAGCTATCAGTGGACTTCTGGAGTCCATGGTTCCAATACCAGTCACCAAGGAGGAAGGAATTTTTGTTTGGATAGGGTCCAAATGGACTGGGTGCCGAATTGATATTGGAAGAGGTTGGAATATTCCGAGATTGAGCTGATGTTTCATCAGCAGTAGCAACAGAGTCGTCTGAAAGGTCGTGAAGATGAATGCACTCTTCTGGGTTGTGAGATGGCAGCTTCTCAGAAGAATATCGCCTGAAAAGACCGAAGATGTTTCAAGGCGTTTGAAAAACGCGACAAATGCGTGAACCGAGTGATGGAGAACATATATTGGAGACAGGTGTTGATGGTATAGATGGTAAGGATGGTGCAGTAGAGGTGATGTTTGCCATTGGCGGTAAAAGAGGGAGTGGTTGTGGAACGATGTCCCTGAACCGCATTGGAAGCTGGCGGTCGATCCTATGAGGCCTCCTCTCTGCGAGAGACATATGCGAATCATCGTCAACTACGGCAGGGTCGCTCTGACACAACCAGTAAATTGAGCGGAATGAAGATGGATTAACTCGCAATAAACATATGTTGTCAAGAGGGGACCCATAGTGTTGGGGCGCAGGTACCGGTGTATTCTGGAATATAATTGGATGATTTTAGAGAAACTGAAGAGGAACAATGAACACGTACCTCGACAGACTCATTAGAACTCCCACTAGCATGATGGTCCGGGTGCTGGGGCAGCAACTGCCTGCCTTCTTCAATCAAACATTCAACACGCCTTCATTTACTAACATTCCAAACTTCCTTTGCCTTAGCCAACGCGCCACTAAAACATTTCTTGGACGTGCTGCAAGTGCGTTTATGATAGTTGAGTGCATTTGAACGTGTAAATGTTCGCCCACACACACAAGTGTCGCAAAATCCATAGCTTCCTAATTTGTCGTTGGGATCCATGCTTAGACAGCACAACGAAGGCGAGTAGTAGGCTCAAGTCTACTATGTAGGTGGTTCATCAAGTATTCAACAGAATTGCACTAGCTACGTTGGGAATACCGGAGTATTCACGGGTCCTGGATACAGGATGATAGACTTTGGAGGCGTCACATCCATCTCTGAAAAGGTGAGCCAGGACAGACCGAGACCGACAGCGGAAAATTTTTCAAGTCTTCTTACATGATAGCTTTTAGTGTTCCAGTCACAGGACAGTGCAAATTTCCAAACCATCCCACGCAGTCGTCTCAGGGCAACACCAGCACGACATCCCAGCCGCTGGTTCTGCTGCCAGGAAAATTTAAATTCTTTACCCAATTGATGTCAACTGCCACGTGCGGCACTATAAAATGAGGTGTTGGACTTGACCAGTCCTCCATCACCAACATTGATCGCTCTGCCAGCATGACCGCTCCAAGTCAACGCCAGGCACTTTTTCTCAATCGAATTCACCGTCAAGAGCGGTTGTTCTCTGCTGTCATTTTACATTATGATCCTAGGTCTCGCGATCTTCACCCTTGGTTCTGGTATGTGAGGAACAACAAACAATTGGAAGTTTGCTGACGCACGCATGACATAGGCCAGCCACTCGGACAGGAGGCCACGTAACTCCAACCGATCTCCTAGAATATCGTCAGACGCACGAGTTCAAAGCTCCTTGCTGCCTCTGTGCTTGCGGTTCCACTGAAAATATTTATACTGAATCTGCAATTTCCATGGCAACCACCGGCCCCTATGCTGGCGAGTATGTTGCTTGCTGCGCATCAGCCCGGTGTGATTATTTTCGTAAGATAGCTTTCTATATGAGCAGACGAAGTGAATTTCTGATCAGTGCTCTGTATACAGTCGGCATAGAACATATGTATTTGAGGAGAGGCCTGATGCTCAAAGTGTATCCTGCTCAATGTAAGTTTTTTTTCAAGCCAATTTAATGTCGACTGCTTTAAGCCTGAATTGCTCCACCAGCTCGGTATACTTCAGCTATCCCAACAAGGGATATATTTAGGCGTGCAAATGGCAAGTACTATGGACGTTCTGCATTATAGATTGTAACATTGACACATTTTATAGATCTTTCAAGTCAGCACATGTTCGGGGCCATACCAACATTATCATGTCCTGTTAGGAATAACGGGACAGTGTTTGATTTGCTCCACAGGCTGGATTCACGAGTCAAACCTGGCCTTTCCAAACCTGAGTTCAGGCGCCTCTTTGCGAAATGTGTTTGCGGTTTGGTAATGACCCGTAGGGTCTTCTGGGACCATGATTGCGTTGAGAATGACGTTATCGATCTTACCTCAGATACGAGTGAAGACGCCTCAGAAGCATCTGGGCAAGTTGTCATTGACCTTACCGATACTGATAGTGAAGAGTAGTTGAAATTATATAACATTGTCTCTCATTCCTTTGTTCATAGTGTATGTCGCAGTTACATAATTCATCCTTTTGGCACCCACATGTGATGACTATCTGGAAATAATCCTCCGCCAACACAAAGTTTGTTGGCCAGCTTTCTGGCTCGCCGTGATTCCAAACTCCATTTTATATTAAATAAGCACAACTATATATTGGACACAATACATACACAAGAAGTGCACATACATAATTGTAGCTACCACGGACTTTCAGATACAACTACTGAACCTTCCGCAAGGAACAGTGCTCAATGATAATGATACCCCGCATCAAATATATGTGTAACTGCACAGCAAGACGTAATATTCACATGGCCAAATCAAGTGCTAGCAGTCACGGTGCGAGCAGCTATAGGCAGACAGATAAGTATACAAAGCTTGTGGATAAACTATAGACATTACCATGTTGACAAAGCTCCTTGGGCACATACAGCACTGCATTACGGCACTTAGGACTGGCAATAACCTCTTGTTGGGCGTATTTAAAAGTCTGCTCCACATGGTGCCTGAGACTTTGGAGGTACTGGACTGCGTGGGTTATGTCACGCTCATGTTCCGTTGCCTTGCAAGCCATGTAGCGATATTGTTGTTCAGCAGAGAGAGTTTGGTTTCGAAGGATGTTGTACATGTCACACAGATGATTCAGCACTTGCTGATCATGCTCATGCAACGACTCGATGCACTCAGGGATTTTGAGTGGTGATCCAACGTCCTTGTAACAAGATGAACAAGTGCACAACATTGAGCAACATAAATACTTACATGAATGGCGCTGACCTTTGGCAAAGGGAGAGATCCAGACTCAGGCGAAGTGTCTGGAGTGTCAGTCCCGACAGAAGGCGGTGTTTGGGGATGGTCGAGGGGCAAAGCCATGGAATGGGAGGTTGGGGAAGAAATGGACTCAGTGGGACTTGGGTGGTCAATAGAGTGTTGGGCTTGCATTGGAATAACGTACGTCGACATAGAACAGGTTTAAGATTGAGGGTTTATTTGTCTGTCTTACGTTTATGAACCTTGTGTAGTAGTCAGGACAAGGCAGTGCTTACCCGAAATGGCACGATTCTTTTGCCCTTGCTGTCCGACACACACATCTGTTAATTCAAATTGCTGCCCTGATACTTTTTTGGTTTATCAGTATATTGGATAATGGCCAGGTTTGGGCACAGGAGTATCATAGTGCTACGACTCTTGTGACGGGGATCTGGCCTGAATGGCATACAACTGAGGTTAGTGCCAGTTGCATGGCAGTATATGTAAGTAGCAACCTGTCTTGCGACGTTCCCTAACTCATGAGTTACTTTTACGATTTCGACTTTGATCCCTTGAGTGCGGATGCCAGTACATTCTACGGGTCCGGGTCCGGCCAACCTGATCTTCAGGACAATCAGTATGGGGGCATGGACTTCATTGATTTTATCGGCTCCCAGGACCAAAGTGCTCACCAGTCGCCTATGAATTATCTCCCACCTGCCACCGCCGGTAATGTTCCATATAGCGAGCATGTGAGTCCATGAGTCCATTATCTATTGAACAGTTATCAATCTCTACATTACAGGTAGATCAATCTTTCGGTGCCATCTCTTCCATTGGTACTCTGCCAAGCATTTCAAATGCTCCAACCCACGGTAATGCCCCGGCAGTCAATACGGCAGATATCTTTGGACTGTTTCCAAGCCTCAATCCCGTGCCCAATGTCAATATCGCCATGAATACTACGACCACCACGGCCCGTCCCCCCAAAAAAAGGCCGCGGGTGACCAAACTCACCACTGAGCTCGATGACGACAACGATCGCATTCCCAAAGGTGACCCTACGAACCCCATCAACATCGGATACTGGCGTAAGGAGGACAAGGCTGGGGGCAAGTATATTGACAAATTCGAACGCTTTCTCCATCGCCACGTAATCAAAACTGGCAGCATTACGTTTCGATTAAATGAGCCAGATCCACTGCTCATCCAAATGTTGCAGGACACTAGGATGAAGTATCTGGAGCAACCCGGCAGACCGGTGCCGATTCGTAAGTTGATGCGCATTGCATGTTGATTTCTATGTACTTATAGTAATTCTCTAGAGTTCGAGGTCACCCCGAAGTTCACTCGTTTCGCTAGCTCACATGCTAGCCGATTGCGGAACAACGACAACCAAAAATCTGGGCGTGCCTTGTATCACCAATCGGACCCCGATAATTTTAACTATGGGATGTTCAATAGTGGCAAGGACGTCATACTGCCCCCATGGACAGTATATTTCAATATCCTACGGAACGCCCAACTAAGGCATCGTGCAAACTTCTTAAACATTGAAGAGAATGTAAGCCGCCGTTATCTCTCTACTATTATTTGATTAACGAGCATTGCGTAGGGTATCACTAGATTCTTTATGTCCAAACCCTTCCACAATGCCCTTCTCGCCGTAGTGTTTGGGTGGCGAGGATGCAAAGATATTCAAAATCCCATCGCGAAGGGCTGGCCAGGAAGTGAAGAGGCTCTGATAGAAGAATGGCTGGCTTATGTAGGTGCCTCGGTGAGTCATGATTTTGTTTAAAGCAGCAGCAGCGGACAGGAACTAACTTTCGAGCAGGTTCATCATAATCTACTCCAGACTCAAGACGGCATCTTGTGCACTTTTCCAATGGAGCAAGAATCATACGGACCAGTCTTCAGCACCCTTCTCACCAAAGCCAAGGAGTTGGCACAGCTGCCTGAGTACCAGCAGTTGTTGCGCGATTTGTTTAAGGCGGGTAACACGTATTCCTTGCCCAATAAAACTACTATCGCCGCTGCGTAAGTGGATGTTCCTCTTAGATTATCCAATACTTATCACAATTTTAGATTTCGTCCTCTTGACTTTCCTGAGTAATCCAAGGTGGGATCATTGTGCATGCCGTCATCGAATAGTTACCTGTCTGTTTTATGTATTATGAAGAACTGCGAGAATTTCCCGTACTTGAATTTATCAATAGCATTGCTGTGCGTACCGGAACCTTGCTTGAGTTTGTGAACTATTATGTCGAGGTAGGCTGTCTTTAATCATTGATTCTCTCACAGGTCCGGGCTCAATTACATTCTTTACAGTTTGCACTCATGTCGTAGCCCCTCGTTTATCATACTGCTACAAGCCTCATTTAGAATGACCTCCAAACGCTCGATGACATTGACAGGATCTGTTTATTGGCGAGACACGTGCCAATCAGGTCCATTTTGCTTTCCTAAAGCGGAATGAGCTATTTATTGTGACCGCCGGACTGCCAGCACTGCTTCTCTCGTCCCTAAATAACTTCTTCGTGTTTCCAAACCCAAGTGGTGGCCACCGTGATCAAGTCTGCTAGTCGAGGTCTTAATCCCACCTTTCCAAGTGTACCATGAATGAGCCTCTCACAAGCTTGACTATATACTTGGTGCTTGACAGTTGGTCCACCTAAGTATTGGAGATGAGATAAAGATCGGTCCTCTGTTTTGCTCTGTCTGAGTCTGTCAACACGCTGCCATTGCGACATTAGTACACCACCCGTTTTCCTGCACTCTTTCTTCACCCCGTTAGAAACCCTTTGTCATCAACATATCATTCTGCCTCCGATCAGCATACTGCACGCTGAAATGGTGAGACATCATTTTTGTTTGACATATATTGCACAGTCCGCCAATGTGTTGGGCCGAGATTGATTGGCTGTTCGTATCATTGAACCTGACGACTGAACCAGGGCAAAGACTTTGTTCCGAAACAGGCAGAGTGCCTCTGTATTGCTGTATTGTCTGACGATCTCCCATCTTCTGCTCCATTTTTACAAGATGATAAGCAACTCCTCCCAAATATGGGAACGGCGTGTGTACTTGATCGATTCAAGGGAGTGTGAGAATTCAAATCGACTTAGGACATGCCCTGGCTTGTATCGAAGATGCTGTCCTGATTACTTGAAGCCGCATGTGCCATTTCCTATAAAGCTGCTGCAACTAGCCATCGCATATCAAAGTTCTCCAAACCTTGAGACAATGCCGAACGACGAGGACGCCCCCGGTGATATCACTGGGCAGAAACGACCAAGCGCTCTGCAATTAGGCCCACGAAAAAAACTGTGCGTATGTCCAACAATATTTCTCCTTTTCATCTCACTGTTGCTTCCTTTGTGGATCAGATGTGGGACCAACCCCTTGATACACCATGGCAGACACTTCGGACGTACTGTCCACGCGTTATGCTCTCTAGGTGCTTTGTTGACCAATGGTCTTCTCCGGATGGGAGAGTTTGCAGATCTTGCAGAAGCGGAATTTACTCAAGAGTGTGTCAATGTATATTCATCGCCCATTCTCGTCTTCAACATGGATTATAATATGACAGGGAACGACAAGAGCATCGAGTTTTCCAGCAACTTCTTGAACTGATACCCGGGCTAGAGAACCGTTTGATGGATGGCTCTGACGAAAACATCCTCCATATTGCCGAGCTCGTATGTACCAACCCTTTCTCTTACGGGTGTGCGAACGTTGCATTATGTTCACAGATTCAGAAAGGCGCATCAAGTGCAAGATCCGACAACACCAAGAGTCTCAAAGGCACCGTGCTCGACTGGATCACTCCTCGAGGGCAACCTTTGAGTCCACCATTGGCGCGCAATGTTAAAACAGACCGTGGGTTCCACCATGAGCGTACAGGGGCTCTATTATGCCCTGCAGGCATGGACTGGGCCAACGCTGAGTAAGTGCTCCTTTGTTGGATTATGAACATGCTCTAACATACTCAAGAACCAAGGACAAGCTCCGCAGTGGTGAACTGTTGATACCTGGAGATCAATGGCCTATATTCCTCTATCAAGTGTATAGCTACGATCCGGATGACCCTTGGAATGGTCTATTTCGTAGCGCGCTTCTTGTTTCGGTTTGTCGCAGCTGATCTCGCTTGTCCTGCATAACACTGACAACATTGTCAGGCATACAAACACATATTTACTTCTCCAAGTTCTGTTGAAAAGGAACCTAAAGCGACTCGATCTGGCAACGCATGGATTCATGGTATGACCCGTGTCACTCCTGCATCAATTGCCTATATTGCAACCCAGGTTTGAAATTGTGGCGCCTTCATTACTGTATCGTGTCTAACCACAGCTGTAGGTCCGCTTTGCTCTATCTTCATCCCCGGTTTTTTCCAGGGCAGATATTGCCACGGACTCGGAGAGGTTCTACAATACAGTGCTCGAATTATTTGAGGACATTGATGAGCAAGAGGAGGTAAATGAACTCATGATATGGTGGAATCGGTGCGTCTTATTTTTTCGGCTAACTGGATGGCTCTAAATTACATTTTATGTGCTATAGACAAGTCTTCCCGAACTACCCATCCTCTCGGCGTCCTTTGTGTAAGAATAGTGCTCTAGTGAGGATAAAAGAGAAGTGGGCGGAGCTGAAGTCCATGCATTCTGCAGCCCGGGAACCAGCATCATAATGTAGTGCATTCTTTGTCTATCACCATAATACCCAATGCATTGCTTTCAAATTCACTTTCTGGCCTGATTAACCGATCACAATTTAGGCCACAACCATCGAAGTCTGTCACTGCTGATTTCACTTTGTCTTCCTGATTCTCCCGGCCAATTGGCTGTTGTATTAGCAGTACTCAAACCAGCAGAATCTTTATTATAAACATGGTCACTTCAGCAATCACTGTCTGTCTCAATAATCTGATCTTTCACCACCTTCGAAGCAGCCACTGATCAAATAATGTCCTGGTGTCCTTTCTGGTACACTTCACCGAAATATGTAATACTTGTCGCCGCTGGTATATTTTCGTCTACCAGATTCACCTGACCATTTGGCTGCCGTCCTGACAGTATCCAGCCACTTTCCCACTTGCTCCAATTCTGGTATATCTGGTGAGTTCCGTCAGTACTTACCATGTCTTATAACAACAGCTACTACTTTGCCACTCGGTCCCGTTGTGACATATCTGGTGAGTTCCGTCAACACTATTTTACCTTATAATAGTAATAGTAAGTACTGTGTGAAACTTATGATACACAGAATCATTATGGAAGATCTGGCTGGTCCTGTCACCCTAACCGAGTTATTTAAGGCCGGGCAGTTTCTGACCAATCAGCACCGCCTGGCAGCATCAGGAAAATCCAAAAAGTTCTTGGTAGGACTTATGACGACTTATAGTGACTTGGTCAACATTTTAAGAAAAATTAAGCAAAATTCTGGTAAGGAAGAACCTACTTGTCACAAGTAGGGTCTTCCGATGAATTTGACTTAGCTGCACTTATTGTCCATCTTATCGATGACTTGGGTTAAGTCTCGTTAAGTGCACTGTTAAGTGGCAAGGACTAAATCAGGCCAGTCCATTTTCTAAAT
>KN833062.1:101201-123623 GCA_000827315.1 Piloderma croceum F 1598 | reverse complement strand
CGAGCACATAGTTTCTATTGACCGTGGATTTAATTACGCCAACAAAGTCAACAGGCCCGAAGTTTAGAGCTGACTTGCTAAGGCCCAACTGGATGGCCTGCGGATTAAGGACTCTATTGGTACACAATATTTCGCTCTTTCTCTTAATCTTGAATTCACTTTCCTTTTTTTTTGGCAGATTCGTACATCAAGGCTGAAGATCCGGCCAACTTCGCCGAAGTCATCGAAATCTTGAATCGTGCTGGAAAGCACGACGACCTTGTTCGTTTCCTTCAAATGGCTCGCAAACCTCTTCGTGAGCCGAGAATCGATATGGAGTTGGCATATGCGTATGCAGGCGGCCTCATGCGCATTCTTCTCCGTCCTTTCCCAATCGATTTCGAACGACTTGACCATTTCGTCACTTAGAATGACTTATGCTGACTTAGACCTTATGCACGCGGTTATAAGTACTTTGATTTTATTTGCAACTTGAAATTTCTCGCCCACACTTAAATGCAAACTTGAGCTACTTATTTGGTTTGATTCGCTTAGTCGAAAATTCTCTAAGCACAAAATAAGTAAAATCGGCATGCTTAGCCAACTTAGTGAACTTAGCCAGAGATTAAGGGTGTTAAGTCTTCTAAGTTTTTTTCCGATTTTCCTGATGAGTGTCCGGCCACACAGATTCATAGCGGAAGATCTGGTCAATCCTACCAACCCAACCGAGCTATGTAAGACTAGGCACTACCGAGGGAGTTTGCCAATATGCGGCATGATTATTAACTCATGACAATAGAAGCAATTGTTATGGCCATCGATCGTAGTCTGTTCAGTATTCGTTTAGTTGTGACAACTGCAAACGTCACCGAGGTAGATCTGGCGTTATCGGATGCTTCGCAAGACTTGCTTTTATTGGATACATTATATATATTTTAATGAGATATCAGGCCTTATCATTCCCTCACCGTTTCCGCGATGTTGCTCAGCGGTGCTTCAGCTTGACTTTCAGGAGAGGCCGTCTCGAGAGGGATGCCCACTTGGGTCCTTCTCCGTACAGCAGCACCCGCTAGAGTACTCAACACGGTATATCGTATCTTTGCAGTCTGGGCCAAGTTCAACCAAGGGCTGAGCGCAAGAGTTGTCCGTATCACGTGGTACACAAGAGGCGCCCACAAAATGTTTTGTCTTTCAAACTTGCCTTTTTTCGTGCTTCGCATCAAACGATGGTTGTATACGTGGTATTATGCGAGGGGATTGTCAACAGTTCACTGCTGAAGGTTCTCCGGTTCTCTACAGCATCTTAGTAGGGCACCCTCGGGATCGTGATAGAACTCACGCTGGCGCCAACACTTAAAGCTTCCATTGAGTGACTGAGTCTCATTTGAATGCGCTATAAGAATACAAGTTGAGGCGCCCCTAAAGTTTTGGACTAATTGTCACTGAGAGATCACAGCTTTTGCATAGCGTATTCCTGCCAACGAAAGTCGTGTGGCAGTGAAGTGGGAGCAAAGCCACAGGGTCCGGAAATACAAATTTCCTTTGTCCGTTTTATCCACTCGGCCCGATCGAAAATGGTGCTCGAGTCAAACGTAGTCCCCGAAGTTCAGCCCAACCTTCGTCGCTAACTTCAGGCCAGGCCCGCTTCCACCTAGGTCCTAAACGGCCCGAACCTAAACCATGGACAACAAGGAACGGTGTAGGGTGGGACCATAACGAATAAAAAAAGACATATACGTGGTAAGAATGCGGCATGAACCCGCATATCTAATCACAGACTTCGCCAGCCGAGTATGTCTCGACTACGACCATCTACTTCACCTCTATCTGGTATGTCCTGTGGAATTTCTCATGAAAACCGCCTTCAATTTTTTGATCTTTGTGGCAGGTGTGTGCTTCTTATCGGCAAAATAGAAATCGTTTAAGGCATCGAGCTAAAAGAGTGATCAGACAACACTGGAGGGAATGATAAATCACATACATTTCTCCTATATTCCTCGATTTCCTTCTCCACAATTGCCCAGTTCTTCCGAACCACATCGACTCGAGTCGTACTCATTCTCCGAACATCGATGGGCATTTGTTTCTCCAATGTAGATATCATGGTTTCAGCTTTAGACCACCAGTTGGTGAACTTGGAAACACAGTTGACGAGCTCGCTCATATCGTCGGACGCCTTATGAAGTAACATCAAGGCGCCGGTATAGTCTTGCTCCTTTGTAGAGCCTGAATGGGACATACAGATATACCATGGATGTTACAGTTGAATTCTGGCGCTTAATACTCACGTTGACGATTATCAGATCCGATCTTCATCTGTTTTTGCTGGACTAGAGCTCCCCTTATAATCTGTTGGTTACCTCGATCAATAACTCCGTGAAAATCGTATCCCACAACACACCTGAAGAAGCTTCTGTCGAATAGCCCTGAACTGTTCGTATGAAGACTTGGCATCGGTATGCGCCAGTTGCACTGTCATTCGCGTCTCAGCGAAAAATAAGCTTACACCGCCGTCAGGGTTTTGGCTGAGATGTTCACAGAGGTTGATGATGTCGGAAACGAATGCAATGCCATGGCTGGCCGCCTTAACACCCAATTCGATGGCTTCGGCGTAGTCTCTACTCACGGTTCTTGCGGCCTTCATGACGGCGATATTTGCCGGACTACCATAGCAGTAGGTGGATGCTACGAACATAACGATATTGCAAGAGACGGATGAACTCACGCTGATTGTGCTTTGTGCCAAAGTTCGATCTTGTTGAAAGACTCTCGAGCACGTTCCATTCGATCGTCGACATTAACAACATGCTGTGGGCCATCAAGCAGGTGTTCGAGGACATCGTTTATTTCGATTAAGTTCGGGCTCAATCCTATGGACCATGCGGGGCTTATCGGCCGCGTTAATTATGCTATTTGGAACAATAAATTTAACGTACTCATCATTCATGCAGATGACGCGGATACGGCGGAAGAACTGTGTGTCGTGTTTTTCCCGCTCTGGTCGCTTCCCCGTTGTAGAGAGTTCGCCTGGATCCGTCTCGTTTCTTTGACTATGTCACGCATTATCACTTATAGCTTCACATGCCAGAATTAGTCGCTTACGAAGCGGGAGAAACTATCTCTTCATCGCCGTTCTGTGCACTGTTGCCTTCTTTATACTCATCGACGATTCCACCGCGCCTTTTATCAGTATGACCCGCGATGCTTTCGTTGTCTCGACGGTTCTGATTGGCGCCAGCAATTTGGAAGAGTCCAGAACATTTGCGACTGCAGAGGTGAAGTTAATGGCCGGAATGCCTAGTAAATTGATAAATACTTTCCACTGGATCCAACCGAGATCTACGGTGGCGTTCAAGTTGATATGGTGGCAGCGGGGACATGTCTCCTTGGCGTCTTGGAAGGCTATTTCCGGTCGCAACAGAATGCTCATCTCGAGTTTCATTCCTGGCTGAACCGTGTGTGCGAGCTCCGACGGACGAACGATCTGGCTATTTTCAGCGCATATCACTTCATAGTCACCCCGCTCGATAAAGTCAATTCCGACCCGATTTCTGCAATGAACCTGTACAATATAGTGAAAATCCTAGCTGGCGAAGATTCGTAAGCCGATTGATATGAGAAGAAAAAAAAGTACCTTCCAAGTGGAACAAAATATAGTCGGGACTGGTATGATTTCTCCCAGGTGATTCAGTACATCCACCGTGTTTAGTTTGATGTGATACAGGGAGGGAAGAATTTGGTGATTGAAACCATGAAATCTCTGGAGTGTTGCAAGACCTGCATGCAATTCGGTTCCGAGCTCCGTCAATGCAACACTACAAACCGATCATCGCATGTGAAGGTGTTTTAGTGAACGGTAGAGGACAAGAACAAGTATAACGCACGAGTGCAATGTAACCAGCAACTCCTGGAACAATTGCCGACTATAAGATAGCTTCTTCCTCAACAACAATGTGAATTTATCTCGCAACATAGGTCTCCAGACCTGACGCCATAAATGACTAATGCTCGTCGAACTAAGACACAGCCGAATGTCCTCGGTGCTATCAAGCAACGCCTGTAGGGCTGCAGAACACCCGTTGACCTCCGGGGTGATCAAATTGGCCAGACTTTGACCCAATGGTGTATCGTTGTACTTTTGAATTGTAAGTTTGATCAAGGTTAATGTTTGATGTAGCGATTCCAGCTCAAGCGCCAAGTCCCGACGGTCATTAGATGAATGATTGCGATCGAGTAGGAAGCGTGTGATTTGATCGATGAGACCAGTAGTGTTGTCAACCACGAAAACCGCGTCAGATGAGCGACAAGCCACGAGACTTCTCGGAGGCAAGGTCTCGGGGCTGGAAATCAGTCTTGGCAGATGGTTGCTAAGGCTAATAGGAACATGACGATCTGCCTGTGGTGAGCCAAAGAGACTAAAATATACGGTCTGGTGGTAAGTGGTATTGTTAATGTTGTAGGTCTTCTGGACATGGATGTGGTTTTGGTCGCGACCAACATGGGAGAAATTGCTTTGTCTGGCATCAATGTTAGAGTAACTGGAATCCATACTTCAGGAAGATAGCAGATTAGAGGCGCAAGGCTCTGTGATTGATAATAATGAGGAAGCGGCCACTCAGAGTCATGGGGGCCAACTGGCACAACTCATTTCCTTTTCAGAAATGCCTCCGGAGATGTTTCACCTTACTATCACTGATCGGGTAATGCAAAGTCCACTAGTAATGCAAAATGGATTTTCACCACCGCAGAACATGCTGCATTGCTTATTCCTCCCGGACTTAAAATACATGCTACTACTAGCATATGAGATCATTTTTTCTACAAAGAAAAACGATTCATGGGGGCGCATAGAAAATCCACAAGGGGTGTAATACTGTGCAAAGTTGCAAACTGTCTCGTCTGAGCACTTCTACAGCTCAAAGAAAATTGAGACTTTTCAGTCTAGTCTTTTGAATATATTCACTTGCAAGCCGCACCATTCGAGACTCATTGTAGCAGATTGAACGGCTCTGCAAGAAACTCTGTAAACCGTGACAAAGTGTGATCGGAGCCACAGGCTCCGAGTGAAAAATGGTCTAGATCCGCCTGGGCGTGTGTGACAATTGTGAAATGTGATTTCGACTCGTCTCGCCGGCATCCTTCCGGTAGAGAGGTTTGTTTAACTTTCACCCTTCAAAAAATTGGAATGGCATTTGAAGGATTTACTATTTCTACTGCTGAAAACCGTTTGAGTCTACGTTGCGCCGTTGTAGCGCTACAAAAATGTTTTGTCGGATTTTGCACTTCCCGGTTAGTGATAGTAAGCTTGTTGAAAAAATAAAGGGGTTGCCGAAACGGGTAACTCCTCAGTTTGCCGCACTACCACAGGACAAATGGAATTGGCACAAACGAGTAAGGTATCAGTAAAATACAACCTGTATTTATACTTATTACTACTGGTCCGTGAACGAAACATGAGGCAAGAACATGTAAAACACCAGGACTATGTAAACCATGAGGCCTGTGGCGCTTGACCCAATCCCAATCCGGTAACCCGAATATTCCAACAAATGTCAGGGAACTATAAGAAGATAGTGGTTAGAGAAGCGAAGTGTAGGGTTGTATGTATAGGGTTTATATTAATGTGTTGCAATAAAAACTGCAGTCGTGTTTTTCGAAAAATTGCCCAAAAGCACCGTCGCAAGCATTAATCAAGGCCTAATCGAGCCCAATTATCACTAAATTAGCACTAAAACCCGCGAGAAAGGTGCTTTTGGGCAGTTTTTCGAAAACCACGACTGCAGTTTTTATTGCAACACACTGTATTCTACTGTGCTGCGTAGGGTCAAGGGTAAGAACAATGTGGGAGTCAGTGTGTAAATAATGCCCGTGGCTGCGCTGCAGCATTTATTTAATTACCGTCTTCGCTGTCTTTCCGGAAATGTTTCATGCATACGCAGCTTGCACGCAGCAACAACGCAGCAATACATACTAAGGGTAGTGGGCAGTGGGGATAGATATTAGTTAGGTTGTGTCAGTTTGGGACAGATGAGAACTTCGGTCCAGCAGCTGAACTGGATATCATGCTGGGGCATGCCAGCGGCGGTGTATGATAGTGCAGCGAGCGGGGGCATATCCTAAGAGGGAATACTATATGCATTTACTTTGAATCAAATCACATATTCACCAACTCGACCTCAGCGTGTTAAATACTGAGCAAGATGACAAAAGAGGGGAGCTTGCAGGGTCTCCGGAACATGGTCAGATCCGGGCTGCTCGGAGGGTCACGAATTAATAATTATACTAGGTAGAACAATTGCGAGATGTAATAGGCCACAACGGCAAGCGAAATGGAAATACTAATATCGTAGTACTAGTGTGATTTCGGCGCAAGCTTGCTAACATTCCCGAGGTAAGCAAAGGCATGGCGTAAAGAGTCAGGAACAAGATGAGCGAGACAATGTTCCGATGGGTCTGTAGTAATCTGGACTACTTGAGATAGCACAACGTCTGAGGGGCAAAAAACACACTACAAACTAGGAAAGTACTGCACCAGGCAGAAGCATGTAAATGTGCTAAAATAGAGGAACCATGTATTCGCTCGGGAGGCGGCCGGTCGTCGTACGGATCGTTCGTCGCATTTGGGTGTCGTTGGACTCGCGTGCGCTTGCTAATCCAGCAACAAGCTCACAAGTCTCAGCACTATGCCAATACTACACTCAGCCTGGTAAGTTTCGTCGGCTTTCCCTTGAGCATCGCCATCAACTGGCTGAACTTTGAGATAGATAGGCGTATCTTGTGGACGGAACAGAAATCGACTAAGGCGTCAATCTGAAAGAGTGACATAATTAGACCCGACTATACTGAGATGTAGGCGCAGAAACTCACCATTCTATCATAGCCCTCGTATCGATTACGCACACCCTCCCACTCCTTTCGGATCTTGTTGAACTGGGAACGATTCAAATCAACAATGAAGCGTAGGTTTCTCTCCGAGGTAGCGATTATGGTCCCAGACTTATGCCACCAGTTGGCGAACTTAGCAACACCCCCCATGAGGTTCAACATATCAACGGACGCCTTATGAAGCAACTTTAAGGCAACGGTTGGATCCTGCCCCTTCGAATGGCCTGAAAAAAGTACACATATATCATCAATGATACGGATCTTAGCATAAAGCACTCACGCTTTCGATTATCCAACCTGTCCTTAATCTCACTTTGCTGGACAGAAATTTCGTTTATGATCTGTTGATCACAGTCAATAACTCCAACGACTATCGTATTTCGCAGACAAACTTGAATAATCTCTTGCCGAATTTTCCTGAATTGTTCATATGAAGACACCGCATCTTCATGTGCCAGTTTCACTGTCTCCTGCAACCCATGGATGGAAGAGTTTACATCAATGTTAAGCTCCTTAGTGGGAAGTTCGCATAACTTGATGACTTCGCCAGCGAAAGCAATGCCATAGCGGGCCACCTTAGCGCTCGATTCGATGGCATTGACGTAATCTGTACCAATGGCTCTTGCCTTCTTCCTGAAAGTACTGGGACTGTAGTAGATGAGTACGAACATAATAGTGTTGCAAAGGACGGACGAACGCACACAGATTCTCCATTGTGCCAATGTACAATCATTTTCAAAGACTTTATAGCATCTTCCGTTAACTCGTCGACTTCAACAACATGTGCTGCACCGCGGCAGACGTGGTCGACGAGGCCGTCAGAATCAACGGCAGTGGGTATTTCGTCGTCAACGGTGAATGGTATCGACTTTCCGCCGCCCATGGCGTCCCTGACGCAAGTATCTGTGAATACCGTAGGAGAAGAGGAACGAGAAGAAACCAAGCTGCGGGTAGACTCCGAATACAATGATGGTGCTACACCCAGATTGTACCTCAGCTGAGGCGACGGAGGGAAGTCAACACAGGAAGACATGTCACGGTAAGGTGTGGAACGTCTAGTCAGACTGTATAAGTAGACACGAGGCGACGGTGCCTCACCATTATGGTGCTGCAGATGCGGAAGCGCAGGTCGTTTCATGGTTGTATAGTAGTAGCATCAAGGATAGGTCGTGGGGCTTTTCGGCGGTTTTAGCGGCTTTCACCTGCTGCTTCCTACCCAAACCTGTCTCTTATAAAAACCGCTGCAACGATAGTGCCAGCTATATATAATATCCTATCATTTTACATTTCTGAATCTCCGATGGCTAGAATGTGAGCTAGGGATAGTTTACACGTGTTAAGCGTTATGTGCACCAAAGTTTAGCGTGCAGATGTCACGCGTCACGAAGGCAGCAAATCGGAAGACTAAATTGCGGATTCAAGCCGTACAGCTGTGCTACCCTTTGTGCCTAGTATCATAAATGAAGCAACGATTGGATCAATTACAACAAACGATTTCCATATTAGACAAAAATGTGAAATACAACATGAACCTTGTCCTCGTGTCTTACCAACACGTGTACTTACAACGCACAGCTGCGGTTGTGGTGTTTCTTCGGGTACCTAAACCCATATAAGCATGGTAGAATAATTTGCCCTTCCGGTGCGAGCTTTATGATGCCGCGTCCTTCGTCGTCAACGAGCCCCGTCATGACATCGCCTGGTTCGGGGTGGGATGCGGAGGTAGCACGCCCACCGTGCTCGTCTGGCCGCTCCTCTTTGTCATCTCTGACGAGTCAGCTATCGACCAATACCCATGTCGAAGATACAGATGCTATGGGTGGGGGAAAGGAGGCACTATCTGAGGCGACAGCTGGAGAGATCACCCTATTGTCGAAATCATCCACCGTTGACGGCGAAGTATCCACTGCCCTCAATTCTGACGACTTACTCAAATACCTGCTTGATGGCGCACAGCATGCTGTTGATGTTAACGAGGTAGTGGAATGTGCTGTAAAGTCTTTCAAAATGATTGCAAATCGGTACAACGCAAGATCAATGTCCGTTCATCCATCACTCGCAACACCATTATATTTTTACTCACCCACTCACAGTTTCAGTAATTCAGCGCTCGACGCCATCGGGAGGGACGCAAGAGTCGTGGGTAATATTTACGTCGAAGCCATCGAATCAAGTGTCAAGGTGGTCGGTTATGGCGTCGTTTTCGCTACCGACGTCATCAATCTATGTGAAAATCTCGCCCAGGAGCCTGACATGGACATAGGGCAAATCATCAAAGAGATGCGAGAGATAGCGCAACTGACGAATGGCGATGTCGAAACTACATACGAAAAATTCAGAGTTATTCGGGGGAAACTTGATCAGGTGTGCTGATCACGATCTCCACTAATGTTGTTGACTGACGTGACCGATAGATCATAAGAGAAACTCCAGCCCGGCAAGAGCAGATTAAGGATGGACAGGATAATAATAAACGTGAGCATTTTATGCCAAAATTCGAAGCATCGACGATACATTCGCATATCCTGTTCAGGTCGTACGAAGGAGCAGGTCCCGACCGGCGCCTTAGAGTTCCTTGGTAAAGCGTCCGACGATATGGGCAAACTAGTTGACGGTGTCGCCAAGTTCACCAACTGGTGGTCCGAGACAGAAACCATGATCTCTACCTTGGAGAATGTTCCCGTCAATGGTCGACAAATAGCAGCTGTCCAACTCAACATGGTCCAGAAGAATTGGGAAGTTGTGCGCGAACAATATGAGGTATACAGAAGAACTGTATGCGATTCACAACTCCCTCCGGTGCAGCCTGATTCAAAATCATTTTTTTCAGATTGATGCCCTAGCCGATTTCCATCCCGTCAACAACAGACGCACATATGTCCCATGTTTCAAAAAGTTGAAGGCGGTGTTCTTGAGAAAGTCCACAAGATTTTCCAGGCAGAAGTGTATTCGTGGTCCGCGCATACCTAGTTGGCGAAGCCTGCGCTGACAGTAGTGGTGTCGGATGTCCATCTTGTTTGGTTATGTTGTGTTTGGCATGGTTCGTAGAGCTAAACCGTTCACCTGGTAATCCCACGATACGTTAGTAATATGTAGGGTTAGTGCGGTTGATGTAACGCTAGAGATTTGTAGTTTGCGTACAATATCAGAAGTATACCGTTACACCCTATGAATACCTCTCGACTCTGAGAAAATTTTGAGATATCTAGGTTGCCACTGCGTCGCCCAATTCAGTCGTCAACGTTCTTGCTGTGCTCCGGTCTTAACGGGCTGCTTGCGTCTTCTTCCGGCGGCCTCCCACACTATCCCAAACGGTTGAAAGCGCTCAGCACTCGTTGTCAACGGGGCCGCTCGTCAACGGCAGCAGCCATAGTAGCCTTTGTGGGACAATCAAAGCCATTTTTGATGCACAATAGTTCATTACAACTGCGTGATAGTGTAATGTGTAGAAATAGGTATATAGGCATAGTAAGATGCTCAGTGATCGGGTGTTGTGTCACTTGGTAACCCTTCATTCGGTATCGCTCAAGACATCCTTGCTTTTTGCTGAAGGTCCAGAGATACGAGAGGCAGACATCCTCTTCTTCTTTACTGGCGGCTCATCATCCTCCGATCCTGAAGATTCCGAAGAATCCGTGATCTGTCTCCTCTTCTTCTTCCCCTTCGGCTTCCCTGCATCACTACGAATTTTTCGCACCGGCATGACCTCTCCACTTGCTGCCAGTTCAGCCAGGTGTACTTCATCTAGATGCTCAACCTCCTTCGGTGTCAGCTTTTCAAAATGGCAATGACCGCTCTCCAATGCTTCCAACAGCTTAACAAAGACGGGCAATGACGTGCCCATGGATCCTGGGCTCTGCAACTTGGTGTGCGTGAAGTTAATTAACTGCACCTGATGCTTCATTACGATGTCACGGTGATAGTTCTTGTACTCCATATGAGCAGTTGGGTCACCAGTTATCTCGCCTAATGAGCATTCAGAAGATAAGTCTGCATGTATAGCAGGCACCGATCACTCACGGAGCAGGTGTCGCATCTTGGCAGCAACCTCTTTTTTGGCAGCAACCACCTTCTCCTTGTAAGTCACCGCCATACCTATCCGCGTCATGAGCTGATGTAGACATAGTGGATATAAAACTTGACATACCCGCTAATGTCCCCCCCGCAATGGAGTAACCCTCAAATTTGGTCAGGAGATCATGTATATCGATTGAGTATACCTTCTGGAAAAAGCTAGCGGCAGCAGGATCGGTTGCGAATGACAACGGGACCTGATTATAGTCGTTTGATGCCCGAACCATCAGCACCAAGGCGCGGATGCCAACGCGTGCATCGAGATTGGTGAGCTGCATCGCCAAATGAGTACATAGGATTAAGCTAATTGACAAGTGCATACATACAATAGTCTGTACCTCTGCGAAGGTGTGATGGACATCCATCACCTTTGACTTTGCTGTGACGCGCCGACCCTGTGATTTGTCTTGTTTCAGCTCCTGTAAGTCATCGACGTAGCCCTGGAGTACTGCTTCGGATGTGGTATGGTACTGTTCCTGGTGAGTCTGCGAGACACCGAGTGCGTTGACTTTCTTGTCACCCGGCTCAAGGTCTGGAATGCTGGTGTCAGACAGATACTCATCAATATTGGGGAGTCAGAGGTACGTACTGTCATTGATGTCCTTCACCGTTGCAGCTAGGAATGCCTTCCATTTGCTGATCTTTTTGTGTGAACCCGTCTTGAGCTTCGCACCCAGAAATACGGCATCTTGACACTTCCGGAGAGTCTTGTGATGTTTTACTGCAAGCTCTTCGCAAGCTGTCAAATTATCCTGCCAGATGGCTGCAACATCAGCATCAAAAGCTTCACGTTTTGCTTTTTGTTCGGCAGTGATGACCTTTCGCACTTGAACAGACAGCTTTACAGTTTTCCTGGTCTGCGGAAATTGTTTGCGAGGTCGGGCTCTAGCCGTAGTGGTGGTTCCATAACGATAAGTAGACGACATTGTGGTTGCGTAGTTTGTAGAGAAAAGGTGTGAAATGTGAAGAAAATACTTAGTGCGTATCTATTCGTCTTAGTACATGATCAATATTGGTGCCGGAATGACGAGGAAATGGGGGTGTAAAATTCATGTTATCATGTTTGACAGTTACGGGCATGTATAGAAGTATGACGGGGAGCATAAGTAGCATAATATGTAACTGCATATGAATGATTTCCGAGTGCGAGCCGCTAGTTATTGAGAAAAAGGCATATGAACTAAAATCAAAGTCACGTAGACAGGTTCAAGCGGTTGTGTTCGTAATCTGCCATAATGCAATCTCTGATGGCTTCGGCAGCAACATGCCCCACCCCGTATTCCTCTACAAGGACATGAACCCATTTCCCACAAGTATGCTCCTCAGCAACGGTGCGCAGTACATTAGCCCACTGCATCGGCCACCCATGCTCAAAAAGCCAGTGTTCTGAGTACGGCCCCGGGGGAACAATGGGATTGAATCCACCATACGATGAGGGCGTCAATGGAGCCAATAGAGGGGGGCTTTCTGCTAGAGTAGAAACACCGAGTGATGATACGCTGCTGGGGGAGGTTGCTACAATCTCGTGGTTGTCACCTTCGCTGGCAGGATTTGCGTTGCTAGGGAGGGTGGGGAGAGTAATCAGAGTGGGAGCAGCCGTTGAGAAAGCCGTTACCAAAGCCATTTGCTGTGCATGTGCGTCCAGCTGCTGTGCCGTGAAGGGGTTTGGCCGGGCATGCAGCCGAAGAGCTGAGATGGGCAATGGCTTTGACAGGGAATCTTCACCATCCGAATCCGACAGGTCAATTGCCATAAGATCATTGGAACTACCAGTCAAAGTCTGGCCTGGTTGTGCCGGTTGTGCTGCGAAGCGGACCAACTGAGATGCCCGAGAAGCTGTGGTACGGGATGGCGTCATTGGAGTTCGAAGGGCAGACAAAGGAGTGCCTTTGTCCTCCTTGCCTTTGTTCTTTTGCATGTGCTTTGCGGACACAAGGTCAACTGCAAATGCAACCTCGGGACTTGCGAACCATGCTGTATCACTCTCGGGGGATAAGATTGGTTGGTTGGATTTGGTGGAACGGGAAGGGGTTGCCAAGTTAGGCGGGACAGCAGCAGCAGCAGTATTATCTGCAGCATCGGTAGTGCGAACGGCGACTGTCGTAGTAGTAGAAGCTTTGGGTCGACCACGCCAGAGGCTCATGACGCGACCTTGAGTTATCATCGAATCGGGAACTAGGCTGAGGGGAATGTGATCGTAATTCAACACATTTGTGTTTGCGGGATGATAGATCCCAAAGGTTTCTTCCATGATAACCCGGCGCCTGGCAACAACAGGTACTTGCACCTCGTAAATGAACCGATTGACCAACTCTGAAAGTGGTCCTTGTAGTTGTGCTGACATGTCATGCATCCATCGTGGAGTAAAGTACACGTCAGCGTAGCAATTCTCGCCTCGGTTGATGAGGGCAGACGGTGTGTCAGCATCGGTCTGCACAATGACTGTAACACCTCCTGTCAGACGGTCTATGGCTGTAGCCTTCAGGAAATGTCAGTAACCAGATGCAGACCTTGGTACATCAGCTTGTCACATACCGCGTCGTACATGTCTTGTTTTAGAGAATTCACCCAAGTCACCCGCTCAGCTTTAGTCTGAGTTGCAAGCCTGAATGAATTACGCAGGGGATGAAACCCATCAATCTGCTCACGATGGCTCCCATCTTGAGACATGCCCTCCCTCAGAAAGGCTCTGTCGGCAGCATCAGTTTGTGACTTAAGACGACTCTTGTTGGATAGCCCTGTGGGAAGCGAAGCCAATTTAGGATAACCCCCCAATGCAACACGAAGAGACTTTGTAGCTTTGAGATCATAGGTATGGGTAGATGAAGACATCGCGGGTGGTGGTTGAGTTGTGAAGGACGACACGACACAAGCTAAAAAACTGAACATGGCCTGAATCTAACCCGATCAGACAAACTAGGCTGAAAGAAGGAGAGAGAGGTTGTGATGTTCTCCACAGATTTCAAGATCGCAGGCCATTGTACCGATGAAATGCTCTAAGGTTGCTTGGACAGCATGTTTGACGTGGTGGTAACCAGCGGGGAATCTAAGTTTGTGTGATTTCGGAGTTTCAATTTTGGACATAGATTGCGCCGATTGACTGAAGCCATTGCCTTACGAATGGTCCTGGTCTGATGTTGTTCTTCATGGTCATTCTGAAATCCTTAATACTTTTACCTATGACTAGAACACTTGCTTGCTATGTGTAGATACTTGGTGTCCGCTGCAAAACACAGTGCATACCAACAACTCGAAGTCCAAATGACATCTCGTGCACTTCAGTACAACTTGGTAGGTATTATATATATCATTATCAATGACGCAAGTATGTACATGATGTGCTTAAGACTGTCCAACTACTGAGCATCCGCAATGAAGTCCGTGATAGTATTTATGGTATCCTGCACAACCTCGTCATCAGACAGATCATTCCCCTGCAAGTCCTCCATCTCACGCATCACATTCTGCTGCGTGACCTGTCCAACAATGATAGCATTGACGGGTGCATGGCCACCCTTCCGTACCCCACAGCCATGATCACCAGTATATCCAGGAAGACATGCAGCGGCGTTAAGACGAGTAAGGTGCACAAGGTTTACCTTGGCACGGAGCTCCCATTGATGAGAGAGAGTGGCAGCAAGACCATGTTCGTGAGCCTGTAATGAGTTAATAACCCGCAAATGTAAAGCAGTATCATCACGGATGAATGTTTGCAAGCGTGTGATCTCCACATTGAGCCGTTTGATCTCTTCCTGCGCGCATTTCATTTTGAAGTATAATGCCATGGCAGCACGATATGATGGTTGCGCCCAAATCCGATTCTGTATTGTGTTGCGATTGTCCCGAAGCAAGTCAAACTCAGCGAGCGAGGAGTATAGTACAACGTCTTGAAAATCGAGAGGGGGCCGTGGAGGGTCAAGAGTCCGTACCAGACGGTTGTAATTGTTGAGCGCCGTACGGATGGCTTGTGACCGAGTGCCCAGTGCTTTAGCAATTTGCCTCCGAAGCTTATAGGCTGGTATACAGTAGCTGATAAGCAATGTAAAGAATACAACGATGAACTAAGCCTTACCTGTTCCGCTATGGTTCATCTTAGTAAGCTCGAAGAGCCGTTGGACAACCAGACGTTCCAGTGTATCAACAGCCTTCAAATACTTACGGTTATTGATGAAGTCAGTCACCCGTATATAGTCCGAGGAGTCGGCAGTCCACCGTTCTGTAATGTCCAACTGCACCTCAAGGCGAGTGACTTGCTCATCAGCCCGAGTGACGCGGTTGAATGCTGTGGTGTGGGCTCGAGTTAGCTTTGTCAGGTCCTTGCCAATGGCGCCTTGAGCAATAGCCCGATCTCGTGCATCATGAGTATTCTTGGCGGCCGCAGTCCTTTCGTCGGCTCTGAGATAATATTAGCATTGTCACGGGTATCACCTGGTAACTACTTACATCATTGCTGCGAGATGATCGAGAGCCTTTACATAATCCAAGTGAAGAGTGTTGTCCAACCGCTCCGTCTTCAAACTTGCGAGGTAAACTCTTTCCTCGTCAAGGTACTTGTCGAAGTCGGATCCAGTAATGTTGAGCTCCGCGCAAGCTTTGTTGAGTATTATAGTATTGGTTGAAATGATGCCGAGCGACTGCTGGTAGTTGTTAAAAATGAATTTACCTGCTGGATGTCAGCGAAGAACCATGATAGATAATTGATCAGCACTTACTTAGCTCCGCATACTTGTCCTGATCCTGAAACTGGAAATGTTGTTCAATGGCTTGTTGGCGATGGAACCGTGTCGCGAGCCGGGTATTGCTTGCAAGGCCATTTGAGATGGAGAAACATCGCTCGCATGTTTCAAAATCTTCAATACCAAGGGCGGTTATATACTGTGGATGATAGCTAAGTTGACATGTGCGATTGTGGGCGTGGCCGTGAAAGGATGGGACAACAAATTTGAGGAGCTGCGCAAGGGCACGGGTGCCTAACGAACTGTGAGATACTGTCTGCTCAAATGCGCAGCCAATATCGTACGCAAGAGCATTTCGATCTCCGAGAACCTCCAGTATTTTGCTAACCATGGCCAGTGGATACTTCGCTCTATTACGAAAGTGTCAGCAACAGTACAGCTGGCAGAGGAAATGAAACTCACAATTCCCCGCTCTGTATCATGTCACAGAGCAGTAGAAGTATCCCATGCCGGCACAAGCACAGAAACACGCCGGTGATGAGGAACATTGAAAACATTTTCTTCTGGCCGTCTGGTCCGGCGTTCTTCCAACGCTCGGTGCACGGATTCAATGGGTCATCAGCAACGGGGCTGTCCATGTCAACTGGCGTCTTCTTGAAACGTCCACTCTCCGCGCCCTCCGCACCCACTTCAATATCTAACCATGCACCATCCTCATCAACATTGTCGTCACCCTGTTCAGCCTCCGTTGGATTGCCCATGCCACCACTCTTTCCACGGCTTGGTACCTCGTCTTTGAATATGTCGACATATTCAGCGGAAAGCCAATTTGAGGCCCGCCCAGAGCGCGTGTCAGGTCGTTGAGTCCCGTGCCGGAAAGAGTCATCAACCAACCTCAAAGAGTTGTTACCATCCATCGCCATGAGCAAGCGATGCGCAAGCTGTTCTTCATCATTCAACTCGTACATGCAGCAAGGGCAGGCATTCTTGAGGTGCCAGTCCTCCGAATCCTGGCCAAGAGCTGCAGATATCTTAAGATTTACCCGGTGTAGTATTTCCAGGTATATGTCAAATGCTTCACTGAATTGACGGCATAGGTATCGATGAAACGGTCGCTAAAGACATTTGCCTTAGCGCTCGGCACAGTAACAAGAAGAAAGGGGAAACATACGTTATGCACATGACATAGCTTACGCACTGTTGCCTGTATACTAAGGCGGGGACACACGCGGTGGGTCTGCAGATGATCTTCAAGTGTTCGAATAGATATTGCAATGGTAGGGTATAAAGGCGTAGCACCAATAAAGCCAGATCGAAGGAGGCCTTCATTGGTGTATTGCATGTCATCAGGACGACGAAATTCATATATATCGTGATCTGTACCAAACGGGCTCAGCGGAGTATCATAAGAAGTTGCATGCGACCTTACCAAAGGTATCGACTGACTCCATCAAAAAATTGCCGTCTCCCGATGGAGCATCGGATGCAAAGTCTGCGGTTGGGTCAGGCAATGACTCTTCATCAGAGTTCACAGTGGGAGGGGGATGAGAAGAAGAGTTGGCAATAGGAGTTGGTTGCCATGCTTCGTGTCGCCACATAAGATATGAGTCCACCAAACGAGGGTATTGTTGATTCCATTGATCCTGGGCTCTTTGCGTTCGGTCAGAACGAGTTCGTGTGTCCTTGGGTCTACCGGATCTATGAACTTTGTGCCCTATTCTGGCATACAAAAGCGAACTTACCGTAGGGAACGCCTAGTCATTGTCTCTTCGATTTCTTGCATAACCTCACGATCCCCTCCTGCGTGACTATGCTCAGCTCCCTCGGTTCCGATTGGGGGGTGCATGAAAGCATCATCCAAGCCCATCGATTCACTATCTGCCATTTTGTAGTCTGTAGCGGGCCCTTGAGCGTCGAGCAGACTCTGACGTTGCTCAATACTCATATCTATTGTAATGATCAGACGTGATCACAAAAGAAAGAATACGTTGCACGTACCCGCTATTTCCCGCTGGCGAAGGGCCTTCGCATCAGCAAGACGTTCTTCTCGCCGAGATGGGCCCAAGGTGCTATATGTGCTGGCACCCAACCGGCTACCAACTACTACTTTAGACCTTTTACTCAGGCCCTTCTTCATGTTTGAGCGGATCAGAGGCAGGAGAGACCACGGGAATAGTTAAGCAGGATAGTGGAAGAAATCCCAGACAAGAGAGCTATGATACAAACAATGAACGGAAGTGTGAAGGAACGACGACGACGACGACGAAAGATGGCGATGAGCTCGTTTGAGACAAGTGTGAGAGGCCGCCAGAAGAAGACACAAGCAGCCCGCTAAGTCCGAAGAAGGCCGACGCGCTGACGGCCGAATTGGACGACAGTGGCAACCTAGATATCTCAAAATTTTCTCAGAGTCGAGAGGTATTCATAGGGTGTAACGGTATACTTCTGATATTGTACGCAAACTACAAATCTCTAGCGTTACATCAACCGCACTAACCCTACATATTACTAACGTATCGTGGGATTACCAGGTGAAACCGTTCATGAACGAACGTTACGGTGCACAGGCACCGCTTTCCACATTATGGCCACTTTTCACACGTATAGGGAAACTCCTTCAGTTCTAATACCATCTTCTGGATAATTTTTTCCTATGATATCCCTTGCATGTATTGTGCATGTATAATTTCGATCTATTCAATATAGTTCGGTGTGGCCCACATTAGAGGCGCTCAAAGTTGACAATAGGGACGCTTAGTCGCTTAGAACGACACAGCCACCCACCACCTGCCAAATCCGGTCTACACGCACTAATATACACGGCAGACCGCGGTGGATATAAAATACATACATATGTCAATACATTTGCAGTCAAGGCATATTTATTTAAATATGCTAACAAATAGCTAATACATACAGTGGCTCAAAAAACTGTCCCAATGTTTGGCTGTTTCATACTATTTGACTTGTAACACAATGGCAAGTAGAGGCATTACTCTGAAACAAATGCACCTAGTAATATACCATATTAGCTTTTGAATGACCCAATACTCATTCAATTTGAATTGAAACTGATGATATAATAAATCAAACAAAATAATCACTCATTGGGACAGTTTTTTGACCTACCCTCCTAAAATTACTATCTAGCTAACTAGTACTTGGTATGACCTTGATAACTGCTTGGATCCTTCTAGGTATGCTTTCTATGAGGTTTCAGCATGTTTCCATTATTTTAACCTTTCTCTCTTTCCATCTTTGCCTCATGAAACTCACATCCTCCACTAAATGCTCTATCGTCACCTCCCTTCTTTAAGAAGGTTATTCCTTGCATCATATCCAGCCCAAAACTGGTCTAGAGAAGTTGAGCATTGGAAGACTTAGGAGGGAGGTGGATTGAGATAAAGAAAACAGCAAGGAGGGACATTATTCCAAGCTTTCTCCAGGTGACAAAGTAATTAATTATTCATTAAATCACCAGTTGAAGACTTGATAATGCTATAAAGGTCATTCATTTCATCAACAACACACTTCCCAATCCTATCATATCTTAACAGCAAGGAACATACTTAAACAAATGACTTTCATGGTGTTATCAAGAAAAAACAAGCTCTTCTCAAAAAGGACTATTGGCTAGAGAGCATTAAATTTGTCAAATACTATGAAAACTAGATGGTAGAAAATTGAAAGAGGATCATATAGTCAGATGAGACCAAATTAACAAGATTGAATCAGATGGAAGGGCCTATACTTGGAAGACAAAGGAGAAACCACCTTCTAACAGAACTACCACTTTTACAGTTGAGCATAGAGGGAACAATCTTATAATATGGGGTAGAATGGAGTAGAAGTGCTTACAGAGGCTTAGGGAATTATATATGTAGAGCAATATTGTAAAATTTTGAATGGGGGAGTGGTGGAAAGTCTTGAAAAGTCGGAGATGCTAAAGGGGGAGAGGATGTTTTAGCAGGGAAATGACCCAAACACACCCACAGAAGGGCAGCTAGGTGGTTTAAAGATGACAACATTGATGTTATGACTTGGCCAGCTCAATCCCCTGACATCAACCCCATTAAACACCTCTGGGTGGATCTCAAGAATACTTTTAAGAAGTATTCAGTACTACCTAAAGAACTGCATGAGTTGTGAGAGAGAGTGGAAGAGTGGAATAACATTACACTAGAAACATACCAAAACCTTATAGAAAGCATGCCTAGAAGGATCCAAGCAGTTATCAAAGTCATACCATGTTGGAGTAAATGCTCCTGCACAAACTGAGGACCCAGATAATCAAATGAATGACATCACGAAAGGTGAAGTATGTACAGGACGGGACATGCATACAGTACAGTTTGTGTTTGTATCTATTTGTTGTGGCATGGCAAGACTCACCAATCCTTGAATATCTCAACATACCAAGTACTAGTTAGCTAGATAGTAATTTTAGGATCACAGCTTTTGCATTGCATGTTAATGTCAATGAAAGTTATGTGGCAGTAAAGTGATGATTAGAGCTGCCAGAAGTTGAGTTGAGTTAATTTGAGCTGATGGATTAGGCAGCTTGAAAAGCCTTGAGAATTTTCAAGTTCATCTTGAGTTGTACACGATCAAGGCATGATCACTTCAGATAGTCATCTACATAGCAAAGCACCCAGAGTAAGGGTGAGCACGAGTGCACCCATGGGTGACCCAGATCCGTACTCACGGGTTTACAGGCTATCAAAATTCAAACTCAGATCCGTGCAAGTAATATAGTCCAGGTGACCCGGATCCGCAGGTCAAGTACCTGTAAAAATGCAAGTACTTGTTATTTAATCAAGAAAAGTGACACAAACAGGGCTTGAACCAGCAACCTCTTACATTTAAGACCACTAATGCTTTAAACCACTGAGCCACATACATCTATATAACCAAAATATAAAGCCTGTTATACCAAGTCTTGTAGGAAATTAAAATACATTTTGTATGAAGGGTGTTATAGGCCAATACAGGTATGGCCATAATAGGACCCATTATAAATATTTTATTAGGATATTTATGGTAAATGTTCATAATGTGTAGATAATCATGTTCACTATGGGCTATAACATCTAAAATAGTGTTACTACCATAATACCTAATGTGCTGGTTATTTTGTGCAAAATCTATAAAGATCTGTGATAGATACCCAATAAAATATCTATAATAAGTGCCTATGGCAACATTTCCAGGTGTATATAGCTCAGTCTAGCATCACTGGTCTAAAATGTGAGGTTGCCAGCTCAAATCCAACTAGTGCCACTTTTTCTGATTAACTTTTCTGATGGCATTTTATTTATATATCTTTGACTCTGATCCAATTTTTCAGGGCCAAATTAAGTGACAAGCAAGGTGGGTACCTGTGGTGGGTACCTGTGGTGGGTACCTGTGTCTACACATGTGCTACCCAGATCTGTAAAGACCTGTGCCACTCAAAAACTCAGATCTGTGGGTCACTTGACCTGTGGGTTTCCCACGGATAAACCCACAGGTACTTGTGGGTGACCCAGACTTGTGCTCACCCTTAACCCAGAGTAGGAAGTGCTAGCTCAAGCCAACTCAAGTTGAGGCCCACTTTACACAACTCAAAGCATCGGAAGTGGCATTAGCTCGAGCTGAGCTGGTAATTAGCTTAAGGTACCCCCACCTTCCGGCAACTCTAGTGATGATCCGCCCATTGTCACACGATGGAATGGTTTCCATCGAATGAGCATAGATTATTATTAAACATGACATTTTAGAACCCAGTTGAAATACATTACATTTATAGATACATTGTAGCATATTTAGTCCACTTATGATAAAAATCATAGCAGATTTAGAACCCCAAAACATGGAACAAATAAAAGTGTCCAGAAGAATGGCACTTACCATGGGAATCCAACAAGGAATGTGCCTAGAGAACTCAGAATCTAAATATAGAAAGAGACACTGACCGCACCACTCACTCTCTAACTCACCATGACCCCCATCATTTTGTCTACAACTAAGCCTGGTGTTCAGCTGAGCGATCTCAGCACACTCAGCATGAGCTCACCCATCAGCACTATCATCACTCCCGACAGCGATATAACCAGGTACCAGGAGACAAACTACGACATCCTCCTTCGTGCTCAGGCCCGCTGACATGGAGCCATGTTGCATGGAGCTGACTATGCCCTGACTAGAGCCATCTCTTATCCCCACTGGGAGAAAGAACGAGCAGTCCCCATCTGGGTTATTGACCCTAAGCTTACAAAGATCAGAGAGGAGTATCCCTCTGAACTACCCAAGCTTGGAGCCCAGAATCTCCTCCATCTCTGCAATGAGGATCTGGCAGAGCACTCCAACGGATTTGAGCTACACTCAGCTTGTGGAAGACGAGGAAAGGTCTCATGGAGAGAGTTTGGGTATCACATCTGCAAGTTCGACCTTCACCTCTACACCATCACCGCTCATTGACCTCTCTCTATCCCCATGTTGAAAATGTACGTCGCAGTACCAGACTATTTGATTGCAGCAGAGGAGATGATGGAAGAGATAAACTTCTGTTCATTGGGACAGAGGATCGTTCCAGGAGAATACGGCATAAGGCCCCTACTGCGTCCATGGGAGAAGAGGAAAGGCTGGAAGCACCCAGCAGAGAGGGAGATTGGCAAGTTTATGAATGGTGAGGATGACGGCTTCATTGAGGAATGGAATGAAGAATATATCAATAGGATGACCTGATGCTACCCGCTTATCTATTACTATCACCCTTCCGAATGTACTTATCTAGGATCAAGGAACCAGTGACTCACACGTGTAAAGA
>KN833062.1:16409-99644 GCA_000827315.1 Piloderma croceum F 1598 | reverse complement strand
TATCAGCAAGCATAAGTGCATTCATCTCAGAACCAGTAGTCATAGCAGTAGAATAGAGATTTTACTAGCTGAGTAGCCACTCTATCATCCATTAAACTAACCCTTTACAGTAGAAAGAAAGGCAAAAGTCAACACATAACCTCACCCCAACCTGAACAAACTGGGAAGCTCTCCTTCCTAAAAAGGACTATCATCCCAGTGGAAACTTTATTTCCGCACGACACCGTGTCTCAAATTGGACATCAGATTTCCTTTTATGGGAGAAAAAGCAGGCACGCCCAAACATTTAGATTTCATCTCATTGAACAGTAAGCACAAAGGTTGGAAATTGAAGACAGCTTTTAGGCCAGAATTTTTATCCTGTACTTCTAAGTAACATAACATGGCTGACGGGTTATTGGTACAATATCGTCATGCCTTTCTCAAGCC
The DNA here is from genome assembly GCA_000827315.1 of Piloderma croceum F 1598. NCBI lineage: Eukaryota > Fungi > Basidiomycota > Agaricomycetes > Atheliales > Atheliaceae > Piloderma > Piloderma croceum. The sequence goes on along the minus strand of KN833062.1, from coordinate 99,215 downwards.
ACCCAAGTCTCAATTTTGCTTCTCTTAATTTACTCCTTCCCTTCCCAATGCATGCATGGGCAGAAAATCATTCCTATCTTGTGCCACAATGGAATTCTATGCTGATGTGGTTCACAGCATCGGTCCATCAACAATTGTTCAGTAGGACCTGTGTCCATATCTCCTGGAGGACTGTTATTCAGAGCTGACTGAGCATTCAGCTTGTTGCGAGCTGTGAATAAACATGGAAATAGCTTGGTAATCCTGGGCATGGAATTAGGAAGCACATGTTCGCTACTTGGTGTGGTGCTTGGAGCATGTTGTTTTGTCACTTTCTGTAAAAATAGTAGTTATGTGGTAACATTTGAGGTGTCTGTTGTGCACAATGAATCTGATTGTTTGCCATAAGACAAAATAGTTTTATGAATTACTACACACTATTTAAATACCATTGTGGATACAGCTTTCGGTCAAATCCTCAGTATTCTAAGAGAAAGTCCAGATATCTCTCAAATTAGCGCAATTAAGGCTTAAAAAGGCATCCTCGGCTTTTGGTAATTATTGCTGCGCTAAACAGCCAGCTTTCAGCATATTTTATTCAGATAATTCCAGTTTATTCAGTCCATTAAACTTGTAACATTATAGGGGCGAGGAATATCTTGTATGCAGCTTTACTAATGGCCTGTTCTCAACCTTGGCTGGAATTGGTTGGTCTGTGCATGGCACAAGACACCGAATGGAAGGAAGACCCAGGGCCTTCCATGAGAGATACTGACAGGCCTAGGTTGATTCGACATGCTAATATATATATATTTAACTTCGCCACATTATTATACAGGACAGCAGGGATTAGCTTTTCATGGTTATATTTGTATGTGGTGCTCTGAATGATACCCTTTCAAGTCCCAGAGGACTGAAGAAAACCTCATCACTTGCTTGGTGTTTGGTGCTTTTGGTATGTGTCTTGGAGTTTGACATAACTGACTATGAGAGGCTTCGCAGGTCTGCCGGAGTTTGAGTTTGAGTTCAGGAGCAGAGCTTGGTTTCCTGAGTGCCATCATGGTATTGAGTGGCACAGGGAATGGGAGGACGGATGACCATTAGTTCTGGTTTTGGTGTAAATTTACTTGTGTATATACTGTATACTGACCCTGGAATAATTATGCAGGTCATTGTTCTGTTGATTACAAGTCCTTAGTTTACTAAGGAGTTGTCTTTAATCCAAGCTCTCTGCCAAATTTTGTGGATCTCATGACCCAATTGATGGTGGGAATTTCCTTCTAATTATGGGCCATTTACTGACTTACTTTCATGTCTTTCAGAATGGAACAAGGTATCACTTTTGAAAATGTTTTGTATTTGATTTATGATATTTTGTCCATTGGTTCTTTCACTTTGGAATTGCTTGCAATCATGAATAATATGCCATCTGCACATATTCCTGTTTTTAGTTTGTGAAATTCCACCCAGCGAATGTTGTGGTTGTCCACTTGAAAAATGTCATGGTATGTCACACTCACTTGGCAGGCATGGCAAATGTGCGGATCTTGCCTAAATGTCACTTTGGGCCAATTTATCATGCTTTTGACATCTTGCTGTCCTCAACAGCAAGGATAGCTCATGTGGCCTTGAATTGTGACATATACAATGTCATATACATGTGGGTGTAGCCTGAATTTTTACAAAAGGAATGGATGTTATAATAGTAATAATTTGAGCAAGACCATTTGATATCAAAGTCCACTTTTGAAATGTTTCTTCTATTCAGCATGGATGATCTATAAATAAATATAAATTCATCACTTTGTTCTCTTTGGCCTACCTGTATTTTTAAAAAACAATTGCAGGAAAACTGGGCTTGCAATACCAGAATTTCAAAGGTGGTACCCCTTATGTAAGATTTCAGAAGCTGGACCAATGATAGCATGTATGTAAATAAACAAACAGCTGTAGAACTGAATTTAGTCTGGCTAATATGTTAAGTAGGCATGTTTGTCTTCATTGTGCAACTTTGCATTGTTAACTGTGGAAACTTTCCCAGGAATGTCCAACCTGATGTAACATGTAACATGTTTCCATACTGTGAAATTTTACATAGAAAATAACATGGCACTTGTATGACAGTATTCTTCACCAAAAAAACGAGCTTATGCGCGGAAGTCGGAACTTACAAGTTTGTCCGAATTTGGAAGTTCCGCTATGAACATGTTAGTTTAACACTGAAGTCTTTCAACGTAAATCAGTGCAGAATTTAGTTCATTCTCACATAATTGGTTTCTCAACCAAATGGACTTGGTCTGGTTAAGATGATTTTTGGAAAATATATACCTGATTGGGAAACTGAGAACCAATGGCCACCCGGCACCCTGATATACCACTGCATAGGACACTTCCTGTATTGAGTCACATAGCTATTTGTCAAATTTCGTTTAATATATTTTAATTCCATATAAGGGCCGCAGGTAGTTGGCAAAAGGGATATTATGGTAAATTGCTGAATTCACTGAGATACTCACTGATCCTGAAATGGAATATGCTTCCAAAAATGGTAATGCTGTGACCAATTGCTGAACCAAAGGCAAACCAAGGCAACACCAAGCAGTTCCTGCAAGGTAAGTACATGGCCAAAATTTCTCTTTTAGGTATAGCATGTTCCACCACAAACCAAATCTTACAACTTACAACTTACAAGTTGTGGGGTTGTGAGTAGGGGTTTGATTTGTCACAAAAGTAATGACTAAAACATCTATTATTGCACAAACTAACAAAAATGGCTTAAACTAAGATTTTTCAGTGAAAAATGCTTTCATACACTTGGCCTCCATATTTTTTACACAGTACACCTAAAATAAGTTCTGATGGAGCATTTTTGGCCCTTGGGCTGAAAGCAGGAGGCAGGAGGGAATATGGTTTGATAATGTGGGATGCCACATTGCCACATTGCCGGTTTTAATAATAATAACTCTCTTCAGGCACCTGTTAAAATTTGAATTTATGATGGAATGTTTCAAAGCAAAATTAAAGGACTCATATTTGCCATGCGAAGCATCGGCCCTCTTTCTGCAAGTGTATATACTGTATACCGACCCCGGTTCTGTTGACGCTTTCTTTAAGCTCAAATCGTAACATATGAGCCCTTACAGCCCGGATGGGACATCTATATCATCCGCGAACTTGGTAGCGCTGAGTTCGGTACTATCAAACAAAATTACTAGCCCATTAATTGCACAAGACGTCACATATCATTACCCCTATTCATACATCTTTGACCTGCTCGTCCAACCATGTCCAAAGTTCTTTCCCCGTTGCTGGATCTTGGCTGTCTTTGCGGGCAGACGCTATTCTTGCCCACGGAATGAGATACTATGTAAAGAAAATCTCTTGTCAGTATATACATCATTGTTCATTTATAGTATCGGTGCGCACTTTTCCATTCAAATCTTTCCCCTCCGGCGATACTCCAGCCCAAAGGGGAGTGAGAGCACCGTAGGAGACATCTTTTGCAAATAGAGACTGTCAAATTGTGCACTTAGATCAGATACAAGAATCACCCAAGTAGGTATACACAACGGAAATAAACGTACGAGGAGGAACTTTAGGATACTGCCTAGATGACGTTGTAATTCGCTGGTCAGGCTACCTGTCAAACGAATGAGTGTCCTGAGCAATCGCAGGCGGGGAAAGGCGGTACTATACCGGGATGGAGGGAAGTCGATACAATTCCTTGATCCCCATAGCGTCTTGCCAGTTCCGTGGCGAACACGACATTGCCCTATCCACACACAACAAGTTAGTATAAGTAACATAGCTATTGAACCTGACAATACGCCCAAATTTACTCTGAGTATACAGCCGTTGAGTACCCAATTTCTTCCTTGCTGGTCCATCTTTGAAAGTATTGAAATGCAGGTTTTCGAAATGATGTCCCACAGATGAGACATTGACAACGCGCCCGCCGACTCCTGGGGTGGACAGTGGACTGTGCAGCTACAATAAGCGCGGGGAGGAGAAGCTTAGTAAAATAGAAGTGTCCTGAAGCAGAAGATCAGATCACCGCGAAACTATTGAAACATGGTCCATTCAGAAGTACACACCTAGAACGTTCGTGCCAAATTGAAGATCGTATCCGTCAGCAGTGATGTCTTCAATGGGCGGAGCCATAACACCGCTGCATGAAAGTCAGCATTTTGAGTGCCTCACACCAGACGGGCAAATCTGACCCATTGTTAAATAGGACATGCAACTCTTTCTCCTTGCTATGGGTATCAATTTACATAAGTACGCCACAAAGAGCAAAGACCGAAGAGTATACCTCAAAAATTCCTCTGCCGCAGATTTGACGGCCTTCAAACTGGCAAGATCAAGTTTGAGGAAGATACCCTTCTTGCCGGTGAGCTGTTGCAGCTGTTCGATAGCGGCTTCAGCCTTTGCTTGGCTTCTCGCTGCAATGTATACTTTTGCATTGTGTGCGAGTAAAGCCTATTGGTTCCCATGAGCGCCAATTAGAAAATAATCCGTGTAGAATATAGTACCTTGGCAATTTCGAAGCCCACGCCCGTATTCGATCCCGTAACTATGATGACTTGCCCAGACAAGTCTGGGATATCGTCGACAGCGAATTTGGATTTCGGCGGAAAGCTCTGACTGGCGACCGTAATCAAAGACATTAGGATACCCATTTTGAACGCATAAAACGACGTGCAAATAGAGGTTGTGAGAGGGCGACCCTGCGCACCAAGTGGGGACGTCGGGAGTGACACACTGACAGGGGTTATTTAAAGTTGAAAACTGTGGCAGTGCGTATTTCAAATATTCATGTTTAGTCGACAAGTATTAGCGCATCGACTGTCTACTGTCAGGTATGTCGCGGTACCTAGGCACTCCAAGCACGGGCGGAAAAATATTATGGGGCAAGTCAATCTCCGTGACGATGCTCCTCGGCACCATTTTTATATTGGACAGTGTTTACGACGTGAAAGGTAAGAATCCGTAAGATCCCGAGGGGCGAGCGACGCGCTAGTGCTATTCAATATTCACTCTTGATGCTTACTGGAATTATGATGATGATGTACAGTACATACCGAACCGTCCATGATTTGATTTAATTTGAAACCCACAGGTAATATATGCGGAGACGCTGTCCAACTTCGTTGGAAAGGTACACAGAATGCAGAGAACCTTCTCGCTGTATCCTGCGTATCCACGCGACTTTCCATGTTACTTCTGTCTCGGTTGAAGAATACATCGGCAAAATACAGCCATACAGGTCTGCTGCGCAAAAGTGTGAAAAGTGCTCATTAAGATGAAGTATTTGATTGCAAGACCGCATCCTCCTCCTAAACAAGTCGCCCCAAAGACGCTGGGAGAGTGTTAGTCAGTACATGGCACACAAAATACCATAAAAATGGTCTGGACGACAATACAGTAAAGCGGCTCACTTATTACGTTATGTGAATATCAACATGACCCTGCCATGTCCATTCTATTTAATGGCCGATTTACGGTAGTCTATGGAAACTGAAGAGCAATTGTGAAGGTTAATCACTACTGAGCGACACCAATCGCCGTCCTGTTAGTTCGCAACACCAGCCCCACACCAATTGCGCCACCAACGGTACTAACTAATATCGCCCAGATAACGACGGCAAACGGCTCGGAATCCGTCGAGCTTGCTCCTCCGTTTGCATCGGATGTGGATACAAGTAGAGGCCTGGCAAGTTGAGCGACAATGAGGGCTATTTCGCCCCGAGCGACCATCGCGATACCTAGGAGGAACGCGGAGCGCATGCGACTCATGGTTGGATGGAAAGTATTTGCTTTATTTTGTAGCAATACTGAAGGGCCGGTGCTCGGCGGTGCTTCAGCTTGACTTTCAGGAGAGGCCGTCTCGAGAGGAATGCCCACTTGGCCAGCACTATCATTGCGAGATTCGCCGCCTCTGCGGGGTGGGCCGTTGGATTTCCGCCTTCTGCCTTTGCATGGACGCCTTTCAGGCCAAATAACCATCCAAACCCCCACCGAAAACTTCGCAAGGACCATAAGTAATGAATACAATATACCTCTCCACACGACGCTGTGCGAGCCATTGACAGACCCAAGAGAACGAATTGGTAGGGCTGAGCCGATAGACGCAAAGAATATCGGTGATAGGATTGTAGTCAAAGGAGGAGTAATGTACTTCTCGAATGCAGACTGAGGGGTATGCGTTTGTGGAGCGGTGGTCTCGGATTTACTTCGGCCTATTTCGGGACTAGTGGGCGTGTTCTGTTCAAGGTCGGCATGACCAGGAGGCGGTTGAAAGGCAAAGGAGAGCAGAACCCCTGCCAAATACGCCCCGAAAAGCTCGCTGGTTCCCGCGTACTGAGCCCCTGCAACAAATCCTGATAAAACAGCTACGATGAGGGAAAGTAGCACAGGGCCTGTGTATATATGCCTGCGTGCCCTTTTTGAAAGGTGCGGAACGTCATGAATTTCGAGGACGATCCAGTGCAATGCCCATGCGAGGAAAGGTGTGACGAGTGCAAAAGCGAAAGAGACGAAGATGGGGCGGACTATTGCTTGCCATGGAATAGAGGTGGTACCCGATGAGGACAAATGCGTAATGATGGCTGCAATGACCAAGCCTGTAATATCATCAATGAGAGCCGCACTCATCAATATAGAACCGACTCTGGTCTGTCGCATTGTCGGGTCGAGAAGGGAGAGGGTTGTGCCTACAGACGTCGAACACAATGCGGCACCAGCAGCAAACGACTGGAGCGGAGAATACCCATACCCAAAGTGGAGTAGGAGGAGCGACAAGGCGATCGGTAGAAATACCCCCGTCATGGCCACGGTGAGCGATATAAGGAGATTATTGTAGAGGAGAGATATATTTGTGGACAAACCCGCTTCAAATACTATGAGTAGGAGACCGATATAGCCCAAAGATATTAAGGTAGTTTGGAGAGACGCAGACAAGATGTCGGCGGCCTGAGAGCCATACACGATACCGACCACAAGCGGTCCGACCAGACCAGCATGGATCCACTGGCGGGATAGATGATCGGCGACGTTAATCAGATACAGGAATGACGAAAGGGTCAGTAGCGAAGGAACATTCGGAACTTGATAGGGAACGGACGACATGGCATATCTTCAGGGCAGCTTTAAATGCCAAGTGGTATGGTATTCACTTATGTAATTTGGAATGACTCGAGCGATGGGAAGGGGCCACGATCTCAATAAGGAACTTGACGGCGGCCTCTGCTATACACTGATTTCACTGACAAGGACTCAAGATCAGCAATTTTGCTGTAGTATCTCTTTACCTTCTATCGCATGGCGAGCACGATTAAAAGGCAGCTGGTCGTGTATGATTTTGACTGGTAGGCTCACCAGCCAAATATTTAGGGTTGAATGATTGATGAAGCAATTTTATCAGGTCGATGGCCGATCAGGACACAGACCGATGGATATTCGAAGTGAACGCGCCTGATCTCCGCAGAAAAATGAAGAACCTCGCCAGTGAAGTACAGTGGACTGATCTAGTGTAAGCTACTCAGTTGACTCGCGTCCATATTGTGCCAATTATTATTTTCCTTCCTGAAGGGCGCAAACTTTGAGGGAGGCTCATTCGCGTGGTGTGACTAGAGAACAGATCGAGCATGCTCTTAAAATCATGCCATTCGTTCGTATAACATTCTGCGTCTCGGCCATTTTGTTGAACAGTTGGTCAGCACCCCGCCATGGTCCGTGCAATCACAAAGTTGAAGATCACAGCAAACCCGGAGACAACGTTATTCTGTCTGTCGAATGCAAATGTTGTGTTCATCTCGACAATACTTGAGGTATTTCTTCAAGTTTCAATGACTTGCGACCAACATCATCATTATAAATCCACAGTCCAAAGGCCTCACAGCGTTGTTTGAAGAAATCGTCACGAACCCTGCCGAATGGGATTCGTCAGGCCTTCTGAATCTTCGTCGTAAGATCGATCCCAGTGGTCCTCAACACAGTTGCAAAATTGGGTGCAGTCCCAACATGTGTAAAGGTATGTTAGATATGTTATGACTTCATCTTGCATTTACATTTCTTTCATCGCAGGGGACGAGCTAGATGCCTTCCTAGAACGACACCAACCCGACTTCGACCGTGTTATATACGTTGGAGACGGTTCCAACGATTATTGTCCCGTCGTACGTTTAAGAAGGTACATACAAATAATGACTCATGCAGTGGGGAATTGAATAACAATGTGTTTTCAGCCAAGACATGGTTCTTTGCCGACGTTACCGCGGTCTTGAAAACCGCATTGCCAAAGACGGTGAGAAAGATGGTCTCAAATGCCAAGTGAAATACTGGGCAGGCGCATGGGAAGTCGAGGAGATTTTTAGTCAAATATAGTGCGCATTCGTTTCATTTCCGTCAAACTGTACAGTATTCTTGCTTGAATAGAGGACATATAGAATAGATAGAAGTTGGAGCCGAGCTTCCAAATTTTACTGCACAGCGAAATATACATTGCGGGCAAAACAACCGTACATCGATAAATCGTCCGAACTATCATGAGCTTGCTGATAATGCAGATAGGTTACGCGTGAAGTCGACACCACATCCTGCGTGGTGAAAATGGCACAGGAACATAAGTATGGAGGTGTGTTTGATGGAGAAAGTGAGCTTGAATGAGACATTAGTAACAAGAGGAAGGCACTGGCAAGAAAACAAATTGTGAGAAAAGCAGATCATCGCGGCCAGACGTCCATTCCACTAGCCCTACTTCCTTCCCCCATCTGCCCTTGTTGCTGTGAGTTGTTGGTTGCTGAAAATGGGTTACGCTGCTGACCATTATTAGACTGCCCCTGAGAAACTACATTTGCTACACCAGGACCGTAGAACGATTGTGCAGCTGGCTGCTGTTGAGGAACAATATTCCGCGGTTGGTTTTGTTGTGAATGCGTAGCCGAGGAAGGCGCCGAATTGTTGTAGGACTGATAATGTTCAGGTTGCATCGGAGCGAACATATTGCCAATGTCTGTTCTTCTGTCGAGGGAGTCAAAAGGGGACGTGGGCGTCTGTTGTTGTGTATAATTCGACGTATAGCGATTGTTTGTCGTCGAATTACTGGCATACGCCTGTGGCGGACTAGTGATCGCGGCTGATGACGAATAATTGGTGCTAGGTCCATCCGGGCGAGCGGCTGTCCGAACGTTTGATATGACGGCATTTTGGCGATCATCTTCAATCACGATGGTCGGAGCATAGGAATGCGATAGCTTCGATGTAGGCGGTTGGTATCGACCTGAAACAGCTGCCTGCTGCGACCAGTTCGTCAATCCAGAGGCAGCTGCCAACTCAGCTTGTTGTTGCAAAAATTCCAGTTGAGGGTATGGCTGAGCGGCAGGCGGTTTTCCGGACTGTCTGCGCTCCCATTCTCGCATAGCATCGTCTCTGTTTAGCACTGGTGTCAATGCATTCCGCCCAGCTATCACATCCTGATTCATATGTTGTAATCGCGCAAGAGCAGGTGGAACTGCATCCATCTGATTGATAGTGTTCGCACGGCCACGGTTATTGGCATAGTAGGTGTTAGATGGAGGCGCAGGGCCCATGCTTGAAGGAACGGTGAGGCCGCCTGCCCCCGTTCCCGAAGGTTGACTAGGGTATTGCTGAACAGATGTGTTGATACCTAATTGGCCAGCAGGACTTGGATAGATGAGTACATGATACTTAAATGGATACAGCGAACAAGAGACGTACTGCTGCTGAGAATGTGATTGCTGTGACGAGAAAGGTGGGTTGCTGGGGTCCTGAGGGCCCGCGTACGATGATGATGGCTGCGAGGAGTTCTGCTGGTTGATGTACGGGTTGCGGAATGCATTGTTGGCAGCTTGCGTAGCGGCTTGCGCTTGAGCGGTGTAAGCCTGATGTTGGGCGAGATGGTGATTGTATGAGGCTGCATCCTGGTACGCTCTGGTGCCTTTTGGTTGGGATGGAACTAGGCCACCGTACGGTCGTTTTGGATCTGATCCTACAGTCGAGGTCGTTGACGACGGCGTCGCCGTCTGTGTAATCTGCTGTTGTGTCTGCGTACTCGGCTGCAAAGACGCATGAGCAGAATGAATGACAAGGTAACACCAATGATTTCGTACCGTGAATGGTCTCGTGAATTTTTCCCCAGTGATGAAAGGATGCTGCCTCGCTTGCTGCGGTGACCAGCGCTCGATGGGATTCAGGTTTAAGAGGCCCTGGCAGAAGTCAATGAAGGACGCCCGATTATTCAATTCTGCAAGGCAACCAATCAGATGACATGCACAACATGACAGACAGATTAGCGCCGCATACCTTTTTCCATTTCATGCCCTTGCCTAGACGAAGACTTGAACGTCGGCATTGGCGCAGTGTTGACGATCTCTGGTAATGAAGTCGCCTTGAAGTATTGTTTTCCAGGCTGTTCGTTTGTGTTATGCTCCCTCGAATATTGTTCGAGCGTTTTCAACCGGTATTTTTTCTGCCCATAATGATCGATGTATGAGTCGAAGAATTGGTTTGTCTGCTTGCCGATGTCGAGCATGTATTGTGGCGGCATCCTGAAATTAGCATAAGTTTGGGTCCAACAAAAAGAAGAAAAACACAAATCTGGCGTACCCGACCATCTCCACAATCCGTGTAATTTGATTGTACTCGCTTGTCCCCGGGAACAACGGCAGACCCAGGAACAGCTCCACGGCGATACAGCCCAATGACCACATATCGATCGATGCTGTGTAAGGAATACCAAGTAGAACTTCCGGTGACCGATAGAACCGTGACTGAATATATGTGTATACCGTTTGTCGCTCATGGCACGCTGACCCAAAGTCGATTACTTTGATCTGCGGTGATTGAAGTCTATACGGCGATTAGGAACTGAAGTAGCGGAAGCGGGATCGTGAGACACTCACGACTTCAAGAGTATGTTCTCAGGCTTCAGATCGCAATGAATCAATCGCGCATCTTTCAGTACCGTCATCGCGTCCAATAATTGGGCGGTGAACACTTTGACAAGCTGTGTGCTGAGGCCTTGGAATTGATTTTGCTTGATGAGCTCATAGAGATTTGATGACAAAAGTTCAAAGACAAGGCATAGATGGCTTCGATGTATGAAAGAATCCCGAAGACGTAGAATGTGGTGTTCGTCATGCGGATCGCATTGGTTGTTCAGCTGCACTTACGTTAGGTTTAGGCCGCTGAGTAACGAATGCTAATACGCACCAGCTCCAGAATGGTTACCTCCATCATACTCTGATTGAAGTACGCAGGTTTGTTTTTCACTACTTTAACTGCCACAATTTCGTGCGTTTTCATATTTTGACATTTCACCACCTGCCCAAATGTTCCCTGCCCGAGAATATCCAGGATCAAGTACCTACAGACGCACTGTGGGTCACGCAGGTCGTTAAGATGGTTCAGCAATTACTCACTTGTGCCCTTCCTCCGTGCCTAACCAGTCATTGACATAAAGGATATAATCATAATCGTCGTTGTCATATCCCTCGTTGTGTGCAGGTTTGCTCGGCTTTGTCAACACCCTTCGCGGGTTATGTGTCGACTCGTATCGGAACTGTGGGTTACATATGCGGTACGTATCGATGATATTCGTCGTCAGTTGTCGAAGAGGCTACAAATACAGATCAGTACCATTCTCAAGAGGGATTGAAGGATCGTGACGTACTGATAGATACGTTCCTGTTGAGTCCATCCGGCGCCCAGCTGGCTGAGCATTGACGAAAGGCCGCAAATCCCGAACATCCCGGACCCGCTTAAAACCCGATGCGCGTCGCTTATGCTGCGGAATATCTACCTGCATTGGCTCTGTTTTAAAGAACGGACCCCCACCAGGACTCTGGGATGGATGTGCATAAGGGAAAGGAGTGTTTGGAGTTGAGGCGGAATTTTGACGCAGGGGAGGTGGTGGGTGAGGGCTCGTAGAAGAGTCCATAGTGTACGAAGGAGAGTAAGCTGTCGAGGTGGCTGATGGGGTGTAAGGGGACGAAATTCGAGGAGTTGTTGGTTCTCCTTTCACTTGAGAATGACTTCGAGAATGGGAATGGTAGGGTGCAGGAGGCAGATTTCCTGATGTAGGTGCGTATGGAGAAGCGTAAGATGCTGCTGTAGGTGAATATTGAGATTGCTGGGCGTATGAATCGATCAAAGATGAATTGGACGCATTCCCCGTGACCGTCCTCATCGGCGACCTCCCACCGCCGTGTACAGAAGTGTTTATCTCGTGCTCAGTCTGAGATCGCTTGGGCGCATGTCGTCCGCCTGAGCCATTGTAGTACATATCAGGGTATGTATCTGCTGTGCCAGGTGATGCAGCGCTGGGACTGTGCCCAGAACTTGTCCCAGATAGGGATTGTGCCTGATGATAGGCAACACTTGAAGGATACAAAGATGTCTGCAATTGCGATGGGCCAGTTTGTCTAGGGCTTGAGAGTCCTTGACTGTCAGAGTTGAAAGCGCCTTCTAAATCGTCAGGTGGATGATGCCGACGACTGCGAGTCGCGCCGCTGCCACCACCCAAGGACGTGCTGCGATTGAGCTGAGTATGCGGAGACAAACTATAGGGTGACGATCCAGCAAATCCCTGCTGCTGTTGCTCCTGCTCCAGAAGCTGCGAGATCCGAGGAGGTTGTCTAGAGGAAGACTGGCCTTGGGTTGGAGGCGACTGTTGAGGCGGCTGTAAGCGCTGTTGCTGGCCTGTGAGCGACTGTGACTGCGGTGGGGGCGGTGGGGGGTACAGATAGGGCGGCGGGGCTGTATGTTGGGCGGCCTGTGCGGACGACGAGGAAAGGGGGTCGAGGTGAGATTGGGTCTGCCAACGGGGGAGATCAAAGTCTTCGGTCATGTAGGCCAGTTCTGGTTCTGACATGTTCTAATGGGGGCTGTAATCGTATTTTCGCCGGCCTCCTTTGTTAGCCAGTCGTCGCTGACAGTGTCCTAGCCCGTCGTTGGCACAGTTGGTCGTGTAAAAAGGGTGCAGAACCCTAATTACATACACCGTTGCGGCCTGCGGGTAGATGGTTATACTTACTGGGCGCCAGGGGTTGAGGGTCGGCAATCGACGGATAATTATCTGGAATTATTTTTGAACAGCAACATCTTTTTTTAATTCTAGTCCTTCAACGCTATTACAGCTATATTGGTTTCAGAGCACTCTAGTCAAGACGGGAGCCCTAGATATAAAATCACATGAGATGCCAAGACATCTTCGCTGTCAATCAAGGTGCAATTTCCATTTCTTTGAGTATTTCGACAACTCCTTTCTCTACTTCCAGCAATAGCTTTGATCCTTGACCCATTGAAAGGAAGGTGGGCGGCACATCAACAGATAGAAAGATTTGCTTCCGAAAACGCCGCGCTGGAAGTTGAAAATAGTGCACGAGGCCGCCGATGAGTGATGGAAAAGATGGGGAAGGCACATTCGGCACCAATCACAGAGTCAGTCAGCAGAAGTTATAACTGACAGTGCAAGGTAATATACCCAGTCGCTGTGCCATCGATAGCGAGACATCCGAGCTAGAAGAACGAAAGAGCGATGTCGCAGGTGCCGGTACACCCGACTATCCCCATCAAAGTTACAATTCTTGTCTTTCAAAACTGGACAAATGGACACACTGTAATTGCAGGCATCGCACATGCCCAATCGCGGGCTAGATTTCCCTGCAAAGGCGCCTTTGAGACGTCCTCGGGTGCGGCGTCTGTGGTCCCTATCCACAACATATACGAGTCTACTAAACGCGTCACTTGAAGGGCTAGTGCCGGCAAGGACACATCCGAGGATGGCAGATACTTCGTTTCAATCGAAATCGCCGTGGACATGGCGGTACTAGCGTAAATGCAACTTTGACTCCATGTGGCGTTCAAGGCCTAAAACGTACTTGTTATTACGTTTTCGATACTCCTTGGGGTAATATTTAGGTTCAAGTTATATGAAGTACTCGGCCACTTCAAATTCAATCAATATATGCTAGACTCTCACGCCAGTCTGATTCGCAATAAATAGCTCATCTGCTTTTGGAAGGCAATTTAGGGCACGGTGAGCTTGCAATACCAACTGGGATCTCTTGTTGCCTTTTTGGAGGGCGAGATTTTCTCCCTGCCATTATGAATTTGTAAAAAAAACCATGTTTGAGTTGGTATACATAAAATGAAATCTGAGAGATGGGGATCCAAATGAATATAGGAAGTTTTTACACTTTTTTTTGAAGAACTTAGTCGTCATTGTGGGTCTGTGGGTCTGATCAAAAAGTGTACTCGTGCAATTGGAAACAAAACTTAATTGGAATTACGAGGCAATTTGCTATCAACAACGTGTATGCTGCCTGTGTCTCAATCTCCTCTGGTATCTGGGCTATCTGTAGGTGCAATCACGGCACCTCAGTTTCATGTCATGCATGGACCCTCACTGATGACAATGAAGTCCATTTCAAAAAAAAAGTGCAAAAATATCCTATGCTCATTTTGATCTCCATCTCTCAAAAACAATGTTATGTATACCAACTTAAACATGACTTTTTACAAATTCATAATGGTAAAGGAAAATTCTGGCCCTCCAAAAGGGTGACAAGACAGCCTAGCCTGTTCTGGATGGTAGTTGAGTCATGTGAGACATTTGCCCAATCTGGAACAGGGTGGGAATGAGCCTAAATATATGCAATCTTCTTAATTAGAACTGTTTTTTTAATTGAAAGGGTGGTCAGTGCAGATTATCATCCAATTTCAGTGGGCAAAATAACTGTTGGAAATTTTGAGCATCCTGCTATTGCTTGCAGTTGTCATAGTATCTGTACAGTCTTAAGTGGTCAGAAAGGACTTTTTGAACATATCATAAATGGCATCAATCACTGCGAGAATGAGACAAACCTGATCCACAATGTTTTAATTTGAATTAGATACCCAGTACTCTCCTGTTGAATGTCTCTAAATACCACCCAAGTAGTGATGTGCTGGCCTAGCTTGGCCTGAAAGCCACGGCTTTGGCCTGGCTTTCGACAACTTTGGCTTTCAGAATCTGCAGACTGGGCCAAAGCCATCATTGATGGCTTGGCTTTGGCTTGGCTTGGCCTCAGCTGTGGCCTGGGGATGAAATCACAATAAAATTAGTGCTCACCGTAGATCATGTCTGCAGCTCAATTACTCAGAACACACTCATTACAAGGCAAAGGTAAAATCTGGAACAGACAGACATGTATGTGAAACCCATTTGAACGAATATAATACATTGTTTACCTACTAGAAATGAGGTCCAGAGAACTTTATAATGAGTGCCATCAGCCATTGCTGAGTATTGTGAGCTACGGGGGTACAATCAATTTTAATGGAGGGAACAAATCCTTTACACACCAGAAATGAGTTCTGAAGCCATTAAGGAGTGCCATCAGCTGTTGTTGAACATTGGGAGCTGCAGAGGGTCAGAAAGGCAAATATAAAGACTGCAATGGTAATACATGTCATTAGTATCAATTTTAACAGATCAAATAACACATGGGACAAAAAACCCTCTTTCCTTCAGACAAAATTTGAAAACTGCTACAGAAAATAAATAGATGGAGAACAACCCATGCGGCACTGAATTGTTATGTGATCTGCCCAAAAGATTAAGTAAGCTGCCTTACTCCATTTCACTTGATCACCATCAACTGCCTTGTAGAGTGCCTGACGTACATCAAAAATGTGGTCACTCAATGATGCTGTTTGCGTGCGAGTTGTAGCCTGAAATGCAAATGTGGTTTATGTGATATTTCTTTGCCAAATAGTTGACCACCTTGATGAATGGCAGACTGTTGTCCGTCACAATCTCAGTTAAACTGCCCCATCTACACAGCACATCCTCAAATAACCAGTCTCCAAGTGCCGTGCTACTTTCTCTGTGCAGCATCCTAAATTTGACACAGTGGGTGAGCGAGCAGCAACCCTGAACCAAATACTTGAAGCCACCGGACTTTGGAAGGTGCATAGTGTTGGTGTATATTTTTGCAAACATTGGTGCCAGAGTTGTGACTGTAGGGGGTATAAGGATATTGCGCGTTTGACGAAGTTGACATAAGCAGCAATTAAGTTACTCATTTTCATCTTATCTTAATTAACTTAACTTTGCTTACTCAATCTTAATCTTAGGTCACTTATTACTTAATTCTCAGGAAATCTCACAATCTACCATGTGAGAATTGAGAGGGCACAACCAAATTTTTGTATTTTGTTCAGGTGACGGGTGCTGACTGAATGTGTGTGCCTGTTTTCATAGCAGTCTTTACCAAAATGGTGATAACTTGCCAAGTACTACCATCTAGACATCCAAATACAAGCCAAATATAAATAATTATAAGATACTCCAAGTATGGCACAGCATTGATAAAGTTTAATCAAATTCATGTCGGAATTGCCAAAGATGGTCTTGCAATGTCTAAATGATAACAGCTGATTTAGGTTAGCAAGTCTTTCATCATAATTTCTACCTATGCTAATTCTATATTTAAAGATACAATGTGGCCATCAGCCAGATTTGGTGCTATTAAATCTATCCAGTCATACCAATGATGCACCAATTTCCTGATGCTGAGGGATGTCTCTTCTAAACTCAGAGCCCACTAGATAAGGTGACAGAAAACTGCCCTTTTTCAGCAGGCAAGTGTCTGAATGAAGAAACAACCCTGAAAGGGTGGTTATGCCATCATCAATGGATAGTTGCTATTGCTGCCAGGGATGGCGACAAGAAGCCATCACTTCCCAATATCATACCTGGTTTTAAGGCCAACTCACTTGACGTCTGTGAGTTTCTCATCTCGCACTCTATCCTATACAGTGCTTCAGCCTTTGCCTCGCACACTACCGGTTTAAAATTTTAAAATTTAATTTAATTTTACGAGTCCTCTATGAAATAGAGAACTCATTCTTTTCACCTGGGGTTTGTAGTCTCGTTGTCCATTACCGATCACTTTTGATAATCCTGGGAATTAAATTAGTGACCGTGAGACTCAGTTTTGAAGTTTCCATTAACTGACTTTAAAAACCGACGCGGATTCTTGATATAAAAGGAAATATCAGTGACTCTGAAGCGAAATGGTAGTACAACGAGACTCATTGATTTGATTTTGTCAAAGTAAAATTGTGGTTATATTATCATGTATGTGGAGAGTACGTGTAAATATTTACACGATTTTAAAATGCCCGTAAAAAGTGCTACAATCGAAATTGTAATTGCAATCGAAAATGGTCGGAGTTTGAAACTCCGCCAAATGCAGCGTTTGCTTTCGTTTTGCTTGCCGCTTGATCAACACCAAATGCGAGGCCTTTGGGCCATTACCTGATGCATTTTTGGGCCTCTGGGAGTAGGATAGGAACAGAGAGGGAAGGGAGGAGTGAAATATGGAGAGAGAAGGAGGAGATAATAGAATTAGCATACTACTGCCAAAAAAAAAAATTATTGCTGCACTTTTGGCTACTGGAAGGGAGAATTAGATTTTGGAATTATCTATTTCAGGCAGACAAAAGAATAAGCCATATTCAGAATTTATCTGGAGGATATAATCTAAATCTGGATAACACTTTTGTTGACCTGACAAAATCATTGGCAAAGTCAAATTATGACAATAGTTATGCACCCTAAACAAATATGTTATCCAGATTTAGATTATATCCTCCATATAAATTCTGAATACCTGAAAAAGATAATTCCAAAATCTAATTCTCCCTTGGGTTATTTCCAGTAGCCAAAGTGCAGCAATAATCTATTTATCTTTTACAGTGGTATTCTAATTCTGGCAGCAAGAAATATCCTCTTATGTCCCAGGTGATGGCTTATTTTTTTGTCTGTCTTGAATAAATAATTCTGTAATCTAATTCTCACTTAGGTTATCTCCAGTAGCCAAAGGTATAACATTTATTTATTTGATTTTCATAGTAGTATTTTAATTTTGGAAGAAGGAAATATGCTGTTATGTTCCAGATGCTCCCAGATGCATTGCACACCCACTATCTACAAGTTCTTCTGTTTTAAAATTGAAATAAAAACCAAGGCTGACTCGTACATGCCATGCAAAGTAATGGCCCACTCCACCAAGTTTAAAATGAAATAAAACCCTGATTGTCATTTTGTTGGAGTAGAGCTCCCGTGGCTAAAGGCCCATCAGTCACCCCAGTAGTGAGCAACAGGCTCCTCTGTTTCAGTTCACTAAAGGTGAAATATTTCTGTATCATTACATGGCTGAAGGCCTGTGATCTCAACCAGCTCTTAGTGCTGGAGTCTCAGTTCCCCTCCCCCCAGTCTCTGCACAGTGGACAAGGACCAATTTTCTCCCTGCACTCAGCTGTTCCACCTAAAGTGGATGACACATTTAAAAACTTCCGTTATGTCCCGTATTCTTCTCTCACCCTAGCATCCCGTATTAAAGCGGCTTGTGGGGAAGAGGACATTATTTTCAATGCCCAAGGCAGGCTAACCGTCAAAGCATTAGACCAGTGTAATGAAAAATTAATTTCTGCTGTTGACTGGCATGCAGCAGCTTGTGCCATTGAAGAATGCATCTGCTTTCACCACAGCGAGGCTCATGCTGCTGCATTTACCATGCATCACAAGCTAGTAATGGACCTTGGCCATTTGCATAACTGGGACATCGCGATGGAATATGACATCCAACAACGTGAAGTGGCAGCTCTCAATCCTTCTCATGATTTGAGTGGCCTGGACCTATCAGCACTCACTATCATTGCTACCTGGCCAGTGGTGCACACCTACAATCCTCCAACTTCATCTTCACTGAAACAGGCCCTCATCTCAGAGAATTCTTCTTATACACCTAGAAAGCGCCAGCACACTCATTGCTTTCGCTGTGGAGGACCAGACCATTTCCCAGCTGATTTCAAAGCAGAAGCCACTGCATCGGGCAAGCCTACAGCTAAACTCGCACCCAAAGCCAAAAGTAAGCATGGGATGCTCATCCCCAATGGCAAGCAGTTCTGTTTTTCCTGGGCTAGAAATTCCTCTTGCAACTTTGGTAACACCTGCACCAATTTCCACGGCTGCAGTATCTGTGGCAAGCTCAGCCATGGAGCTGGCAGCTGCAAAGTGTCTGCCTGACCCAAGGCATGTAGTAACTCCGCTCAACCCAAATCGAGCAGAGGAACTCCTTTGTAAATATGACCTTATCTCAGGCTGGAATCACGTAATATTGGGATTGCGTGAGGGTTTCGATATCAGGATCTGAGAGCAACTCTCATGTTCATATATATTTTGACAATCATTCATCCTCACAATTAAACCCGGACTTCATCTCCTTGTACATACCAGACGAACAGGCAAATGGTCGCTATTCGGATGCCTTCCACCCAGAAGTCCTCAAGCAGCTCATTGGACCATTCCACACTTCCCCCCTTGGGCTTGTACCAAAGCCCCACACAGACATCTTTCGAATGATTCAAGATATGTCTTACCCTCACAACAATCTGAACATCACCTCTGTCAACTACAGCATAAACTCAGACGATTTCCCTACTGCATGGGGCTTGTTCAACGAAGTGGTTACCTTAATCCTTTCGCTCCCAGCTGGTTGTTTAGCAGCAACATTCGACATTTCAGCAGCATACTGTCTAACACCCATTCAGCCTGACCAGCAGCATCACCTTTGTGTATTTTGGAATGGCCTGGTGTACATAGACAGGGCAGTCATGTTTGGTCTTGCTTCCAGTGCTGGAGTGTTTGGTTCCATCGAAGACATGCTCATCGCCATATACAAGAAGGCTGGTTACACCCAGGTCCTAAAATGGGTAGACAATTTCTTTGTCATTCACTTACTGGACCAATTTTGGATGGAACAGGAATTCATGAATTTAACAGGCAATTTTGGTGTCCCTTGGAGCCTAAAGAAGATGCAGCCCCTATCAACAGTGCAGTGGTACATAGGTTTCAATTGGAACCTGGACTGGTGAACAGTAATGCTACCTCCCGACAAGCAGAAGAAGACATTGTCACTTCTAACCCAATGGCTTACACCTGGTGAGAGGTTCATTGCCCAAGGGGCAGCCAGCTTGCATGGGAAGTTAGTTCACATTTCTTGCATTTTCCCTCTAATCTGACCCTTCTTAAGCAGGATTGCCTCCTTTGCACTCAGTTTCAAACATTCTCGGGTGAAGTTGCAAGTTCCTCCCAACCTACAAGCTGACCTGTCATGGATTCAGTTCATTGTCATGAACCTTCTGAACGAGATGCCCCTGGCCTCCCGGCAGCCCGTGGATCTGCAGTGGTGGGGCAATGCCAGTACATCTTTTGGCATTGGCATAGCTGTAGGCCACTATTGGGCTGTTTGGAAATGGGCCCCTGGTTTCAGAGTAGGTCCACATCAAGAATTCAACATAGGCTGGGCAGAAGCTGTTGCTGTAGAGCTTGGGTTATGCCTTGTAATAAGTCAACACTTCCTCTCTGACCTTTGCATTGTGGGTCACACATTCCTAGTCCACTCAGACAATGCTGGAGTAGTTTTTGTCACAAACAAAGGTCACTCTCGCAGCCACAAGAAAAACAAGATCCTCAAACATGTTTACCAGTTACAAGCCAAGCACTGAGTCAGGATAAAGTCAGTGCACGTTGCGAGCCGTGACAACATTTCAGATGCCCTGTCACATGGTGTGATAAAGGATTTCCTCACTGGTTTCCTGTCCATCAATACTCAGATTTCAGTCCCATTACCGGACCATCCAGTGGACAAGTTGATATTATTGTAGCCCCCACCTTTATATCTTCTGATGCTTTTTCACCTGTCCAATCATTAGTGCAGCCTGGTGCCCTATTACAACTGAACCCTTCCCCACTGCGCCCCCACTGCCAGGCAGATGAGCAGATTTTCTGCTGGAGAGGAGTGAATGTACCTCCAACTACTACAATCAGCCACCCCACCATCCAACTTATTGCCGCCTTAGCATCTCGCACATCGCTGTGTGACACAGCCAGCTATGGTTCTGGCCTGCGAAAGTTTCACATTTTCTGTGACATTTTTACCATCCCCAAATCTGACCACCTCTCAGCATCATTCCCAGTCCTCCATTCCTTCATACTTTGGGCAGCTTCTGACCCTAGCATGGTAGATCCAAGCATGCCTTTCAAGCCAATTTCTGTCACCGTGGTCAAAAAGTACCTAGCCACGATCTGAGCCTGGCATATTGCCCAGGGCTGGCCACCACCTCTCTCAAACAAAGATCATGATCACATCAACTGGTCTTTACGTGACCTAGAGAATCTCCAGAGCAATTGAAAGCGGCCTCTGCATCCTCCCATCACCATTAGCATGCTCCGTACCCTTCACTTAGCACTCAACCTTAATGACCCTTTCGAAGCCTGCATCTGGGCCATGGCCCTATGTGCCTTCTGGGGAATGATGTGTTTCAGTGAAGTTTCAGTTACATCATGCAGTGCATTCACCACATCCAAGCACCTCACCCGCAAGGATGCTCACTTCAGTAATGACCTAGACAGAAAGCCTTATGCTTGCCTTGATCTCCCATCTTCCAAGACAGCCAAGCTGGGTGAAATACAATCTGTCTTTCTGGTTCCCCAAGAGGGACTTTGTCTGCTTGAAGCACTCCAGAACCTGGCCAGAGTAGTACCGGCTGGACCGGATGACCTGTTATTTTCCTGGCGTGACCAGCATGGAATCATATGCCCAATGGTTAAAGCCAAAGCCATCACCCACATTAATTCCATTCTGAGTGCACACAGCTGGGGCACAGCCTTTGGTCACTCCTTCCAAATCGGTGGAGCCTCCTTCTACCTATCTCAAAAGGTGGATCCTGAGATTGTGCACATTGCTGGGTGCTGGTGGTCCCTGGCCTATGAGGCATACATCCGTGCCTTTGAACAAGTAGCCTCATGCCACCTTGGTGGTCTTCTGAGCCAGCTGGTTCTCTGAAGCCACCTCTCTCTCTTGGTTGGGTGAGCGTCACTTTATTCGCCGCAGTGTGTTTGTCGTCTTATGGGTGAGCAGCTCATCTTTGCTCTGCATTCCAAACTGAGCTAAGCTTGTTTCCCACCCAACCTTTCAGCTTGTAGTCAACTTTGTGTTTAGTGTTAGATGAGGCTGGATGGCCATACATGTAATTGAACCAACGGCTACGAGTGGTGGATAGTGCAAGGATGGGCTTTTGCCTCAATTCGATATTTCCAATCCCTGTTCGTGGGTTCAATTCCAGATGGTAGTGTTAGATACAGTCACGTGACCGTCTTAAATTTTGCGTAATACCGTCTGACGGTACAATTTTTAAAAGGCTGGTCACGAACAGGCAAGTGCCTGTGCAAAATATGTATTGGAAGCTACAGCAAGTCGTGGAGGGGACAAACAGTTATTAAATAATTTCCAGGTGCCCAAATGGGAAGTGAATATTTATTTTCTGAAATTTTAAACTCCGCCAGCCCGAAAGTTGATTTCGCACGATAGGCGACGCGCAATCTGGTTCTCTCACTACCACCACATCGCGCATTGCCCAGCCCTTTCCGCACTCTCCTCATAATCTCTTCCACTGTGTTTGTCCCTCTGCCTGTCCTCTCTTTGCTCACTCTATCATTTCAGATAGTTTTTATGGCTTGTTAGTTGGCCTTCCCCTCCTTTCTGTCTCCCCTTCTCCTCCTCTTCCTGTAGTTTTATGTACTGTATCTATTGTATGTAGCCTTGGTAATTGGCCAATAAAATCATATTTTGGGATTAAAATGCATGACGGACTGCCACTATCCAAGATTTCAGGTGAATCTTTTGCGGAAATATCCGGCCATATCTTCGCAGCAAAATGCAAAATGGAAATATGGAAAATTCATCCTTGCACTCTCCGCCATTCGTAGACGGCAGCAAAATGAAAAATGGAAATATCGAAAGTTCATCCTTGCACTATCCGCCATTCGTACGTAGGCCAATAACTTGGAAACTTGGATTTAGCGAGCTCTCCATTGCCGGAATGGGAACATATTTAACGGGCGCTAATATATATAGTAACTTCTGCCACTGCCTTTGAATGTGAATCATGTCATCCCCAGCGTCTCAAGTCCACAGTGTAAACCCCACTGGAACGGACGGTATTGTACGGTGCTACTGTAACGAGCCTGCGCCCCTCCGTACCAGCACGACTGAACGGAATCCCAATCGTGACTTCTACGTCTGCAATAAAGACGGAGGGGACCCAAAACGCTGCAAGTTCTATAGTGAGCACCTTTCCAGTCCAACGTATGCTATACAATGTTGACGGTGTGCGCAGAGTGGAAAGACGAGCTTGACATGTTAGCTCAGCCACCTGCTCTGTCTCAGACACAAGTACCTTCACCTTCACAGCGTCAGCGAGCGGATATAGCCCGTGGTTTCATGACTCCTAGTCCAACAAAACAAAACCATGCGTTGACTTCAGCTCAAACGACTCCGTCTAGACGGCTCGCCGATATTGAAGCTGCACTGGCCATGTCCAAAGGTGACGCAGGGCAGGATAAGCGACAAGCAGACATTGAAACAGGAATTGCATCAACCTCCCAGCCTGAGGCATCTCCCGCGCCACAAACAGTTGATGGATCGGACGACGAAGACGTCTTCCACTCGGCCGTCTCCTCTTCACCACGGTCTACCCATTATCACATCCACCTTCCTGCTCAGGTCGAAACACCGAGAAGCCCCAAGAGACCAAGACTGGGACATGGTATGAATGGGAATAGCAGCATGTTAATGACGCCTCCGAAAAGCACC
Source organism: Piloderma croceum F 1598 (assembly GCA_000827315.1). Taxonomy (NCBI): domain Eukaryota; kingdom Fungi; phylum Basidiomycota; class Agaricomycetes; order Atheliales; family Atheliaceae; genus Piloderma; species Piloderma croceum. Next base: position 75,507 of record KN833062.1, on the reverse strand, counting down.
GGAAACGACTTCAGGGATGCGTATATGGGTGCGCCACCAGAAAGTCCGTCAATCGGCAAGAGGAAGGAGAGGGAGGGCGAAGAAGGTGAACTCTCGCAATTTCAGAGAATAATGAGAGATCCAGACCATTCCTTCCACGAACGGTCTGCGTCATTAAAAAGTGTTTCTCAATTCGTATCTCACCAAGCCTCACCTTCGTCCTCACATAATCCTGTTGTTCCGTCCAACATGACGCCCGAATCGGTCAAGAAACTCATGGACGACGTTACTTCCATCTTGCCAGCGTATATTGCAAAATTGGAACGTAAACAAGTGGCGTCTGAGAAGGGTAACGAAGCGAAAATGAGGAAGATTGAGGAATTAGAGATGGAGGTTACCTCGTGCGTATATTCTTCACCAGGATGAAGGGTTTTGGATGCTGATATCGCTATAGGCTGCGGAATAGGAATAGAGTGCTGGAGGAGACTGTTTCCGCACTAAAGGCTCGGAGACCACTGTCGTAGTGGAACATACCGTAAGGTATATTAAACCCATCTTCGTCGTATATTGTGCTAACAATTTACTCGCCAAATTGTATAGTATGTCATTGTCTGCGCTTGAGTTTTGTTTAAGAGGAAAACGGTCATTTTTTTGTATTTTGATGTTCTTGTTTGTGCTCACATAGGCTACTTTGCCCCCTGTTTCATATATGGATTCCAAAATCTATCCGAAATTTACAAAGTTCGAATGCTGTTAACCCAGGATTCTCAACGGACGTCAAGGGTCTTTCTATCGTGATCAGGTACGACATTGCTTCGTGCAAGATTACCCCTATGCCGGTCATAGTCGTATCATCGTTTAGCCCTCCAGCCTTCGTCAGCGGCGATCCTCTATTCATGGTTTAAGGGTGCACAGGTTCACTCGTCTGAGTTATGGGTATGTATGATGGACAGCGCATGTGCACAGCGCTCGATGAGAGGTCAAGAATGAAATGAAATCCATGTCCCAGGCGGCACTGTAGTCAAATGTCGCAGAGTCAGTCAGGATATTTATGGTAAAGATTTGATTGTCGCCTATAATCCAAAAGCTGGCCATTCACGCCTTTTGTCACAAATGATGGTGACATCAGCCAACCACGGTCATAACTCACGCGGTGATGATACCGTTGCAGTACATTTCTCGATACCAACAATGATGTACAAGACCACCAGTCTGCAAAAGAGCAGTACTAGTGACTCCTGATTTTTATTCAACACAAAAATACATGATTTATCCTAGTATGGCGGGGAGTATGAAATATTCGAAGGAAAGCATTCGAAATATATATGCGACACTAACAACAACATCCAGCGGTCGCGACGCTAGGAAGAGATTAAGGAAGGAAGATAGGTGAAATAACAGGTGACAAAACAAGGATGAGAATAGTCCGAGCATTGTCCGAGCATAGCATTTATTTACTAAGGATACATCGTGTTCGAAGGGAACACCACTCCGTCAGATCTGATTAGAATGATAGGACGGCGCTTAACAACTTGCGAATCGGGAGGCAGGCAGCCGAGAACTTCTGTGCAGCGTATCTCCACGTAGGGGGAGGGCTCCGACCCGAAGAAAACATTGACAGGGTCATTTTTGACGAAGTTCTCTCCATAGATAGTCAGCATCTTCGCTGCATGAGGATTGGGCTTGGATAGCACAGCTCGTGATGCAGCGGCGTGGTGTTTCGGTGCTTCAGCTGCACGATCGGGTGGAAGATACTTGACAACACCAGGGAAAGGTGTGACAGGTGTCGTGGGAATGGGGAACGAGCCAGTCGGGGGCGCGTTTTGATTGTTAAAGAGGACAGGAGGGACATAGAAGTTGTACCGGACTTGATCTGTGAAAACCAGTCCATTCAGACACTCACAAGTAATCCAACAAGAAAGGAACTTACCGGTGCCAACAATTGTCCATACACTAGTCTCGCCTATATCAACTTGCCAAAGAGCACCAGACGACGCGCCAGAGTCATGGGAAGAGCCGCGTCGCCCTGAAGACGCAGACCCTGCCGAGTTAGGCCGGCGACGTCCTTTCGGCCCAGGGTTTTTGGTGATAGCCCCACTGCCGCTGGAGGTCGACCGCTTTTGTTTTTTCACACGACCACCATCGTTGGACAAGAAGTCAGCAGAAGTTGGCGAGGGAGACCCCGGAACACTGTCGGCAGTCCCTGAACCAAAATACTCAGTGCCTGCAGTCGACACGGGCGTCGTGACAACGGGCGAGCTGGGAAGGGGGGGCGAGTTTGATTCCGTGCTCAAAGAGCTGTTCCACTGTCTGCCGTCAATGGGACGGTACGTATTCACCTTCTCCCCCATACAGGATAAGAAGGCACCTGTAGGGCCAGGTGTTCCGGGCTCTGGCATCCCCTTGTTTCCATCGTACACTTCGAATGCGATCTTGTGCAGTTGGGAGACAGGATCTCCGCAGACCTCTCCGGGAACGCAGTAATGGTCGGCAACGCCCTTGGCGCCATCCTGGAGACCTCCACCAACTGCAGTGGTTTGATGATCCACTTTACGGATGATGAGGACAGGACTGACGACTCCTGATGTGAGGCACTGCAAAACCACGGTCTGATTGTAGTAAATGGGTATCTGCGAACCGTTAGTTGTGAAGGAAATCGCATTAGGTGGCGGGGAAGGATAGTCAGGTTGCGGAGGAGGAGGTGGTGGAGCATCAATGCCACCTGCTGGTTTGTTCACGTCCACAATGTACATGACGAAGGGGTCTACGGATGGATTGAGCGGCTGGTTTTGAGGCAAATGACATAATAAAACTCACCCCAACTGGCAGTACGAGCGATAAATGAAGGGGTATTCGATCTGGAACGTTGATCGATTCCCAAGAGTGGGGAACCATCAGAGCCTTTGAAAGATGAATTTGATCCAGATACGCAAAGATACTTTGTGGACACGGTCTGCGACCTTAGACGGTGGAACAACGAAATTGTAGATCCGTGATTAATGCACACTGCAGGAGAAACGTCAGCAAACTAGCCATATTAAGAAATGCAACGACTGACATTCAAGATTCTTTGCGCTTTGCCTCTTTTTACTTGGCTTACTGATGACTTTGATCGGGCGACTCGGGAAAGTCCCGATCACCCGCTCAGGTCCGTCATCAGAAGCAGGGGTGGAAATTTTGACGAGTGCCTCAACTTTCTTTTTCTTTTCATCAACGTCTGAAATGAAAAGCTGTTTGCCAACACAGCGTCCGATGTACGTGGTGCCAGTGGGTGGGTCTGACTGGTCAAATGATTTTCCCGACGCGCTTGTCCATTCGATAGATCCATCCTGAGCGGTCGGCTCACCAGAGATAGAGACTACCACCCGTGGAGGGGTCGACCTGGGTTCTTCGCCGCGGCGGACAAGATCTGACCACCACGAATTGCCGATCATAATGGCAGTAGGCGGGGGGCAAAGGAATCGCTTCTCTGTGCCGTAAGACTTCTGGGCAACTTTGCTCGACATCACAATAACTGTGCGCTCGCCGAAAGCAAGGCGGTTATTAGCACGAACGTATTGGTCCAAAAAGGGGCTGTAAATCGTGATCAGTACGATTCTTGGCGCACAATGGGCCGAAAACGAACCGAATAAACGTATGCAAATCATTAGAGGAGCCGATACCGGCTTGAAGCTTCATACGTGCCAACGTCTCGTCTACACCAGGCATGCGAAGGGAAAGATCTCCAGCGGGGCTAGGAGCCATGTAAGGGTGCATGTCATCGAATCCAGAAATATCTGGTCGGTAATGAGTTGACTGTGGTGCAACGCCACGCAAAACGTCAGGGCCATGGTTGTGGTGCATGTGTGACGCGACAGTAGGAGAACCTAAAGGTTGAGAGAAGCGATTGTCGGGCTGGTAGCGTCCAAGTCGTTCTTGATATTGCGGCATGGCGGGATGACCAAAATTCATACCATTATGGTTATTATTGGTACCATCCATAGCGAACTCGTCTTGATAATCAGTGTTGTAACTTATGTTACTCATGTTGGACATACGACGATCGGTGAGCAAAGTGGAATATCCATTTTGGGGAGGGAACTCTTTGCCACCACCGTTCATGCCGCCTTGCGAAGGAAACAACGAGGGCTGCTGCATGGAATCGTTGGGGGTGAGAGGAGATATCTTCCCACTGCTGTACGATGATGGCAGGCTATGGCTCATGTCGTAGGGATTGGCCCCCGGAAATGACGGCACAGAATCCGAAAATGAGTGTGGATACAAAGATTCACCCCCCATACCATAATGCGGTCCAAGAGACGAGGAGGAGGAAGCATTCGTCCGGTAGCGCTGCGAACTGAAAGAGTTCGCAGATGGAGAGCTAGAAAACAGGTCAAAGCCTGAATGCTCAGGAACGTCCAGTCCATCGGCGTGATCGAACCCATTGTGTGGCAAACCGCCGCCCATATGATGGTGCGACGCGGCATCGCCATTCTGCAGAGAGCTCAAGGTTTGGTCCAGATCTGGTTGCCCGTACATGCCGTGTGGTACTTGGGCCGATGCAGGGCCGCTGTAGTCAAGCGACATGCTACGACCACGAGAATACTGTTGCTTTGAAGGCGCTGAGCGAGGAAACTGAGCCAAATCCCAATGGTCGACGAGAGGGAGATGGAGGTCTGGACGAGGAAAGAGTTGAGGCGAATGAGTAAGGCTTCCTGATCGGCCCTCGGCCGCGCTAATGTCCGAGCGCGTATCCTGCAAAAAATCCGCCGCTAACATACAAAAAATGCTGGAAGTGGTCTTGTAACAATTGATGGCGCCGTGCTTGTGATGGCTGTACTCGTCCGTCAATAACGGATTGAATTTGTTTTTTTCATATCATAACCCGCCTTTTCCTATGCTTGCCGGCGGCGCTTGCTGCCAGACTACTACCCGCTAGATGCTGTCAAGGGGAGGCCGTTACTAGGGAGCAAAGGCAAGACAATGAGGACAAACACGTCTCGATTTGTAATTTATCTTGCATTTTTATAGATATGCTTGGAAAGCTAGCCCGGCAAAGGAACGGACTTTCGGCAAGCCGCAGCTGGCACAGCTTTCCGAGTCGCACAAATCCTGTGTGCACAAGCCTCGAGAAATTTTAATTGACGTTTTAGTCATATCATCGTCTATTATCATCTGCCTTGGCCTTGTCGGCCTGTTTTTGGTCCCACAAGTGACAGGTTGACGCTGCGGCGGAAATGAAAATCTTGACTAGATCTTCGTCGTCGGCCACGTTTCGATCAATGTCCATTCCGAATTTCCTCCCCTTGAAATTGGCGTATTTCCTTCCTTAGATATCTGTTCCCAAATTGTAAGGTATGCTGATAAGGCATACCAGAGCCAATATAAAGGAAAGATCGACATATTTCCTTTTCAAGAATTGCCCAGTCCCTTTTGTGCCTGCACCAACAAGAAACAATTATGGATCCGGGGTAAATGGAAGAACCCTCAAGAGCGAATTCTGCGACAAGTGGATAACGCAATTCGTATTATGGTAGCACCAACGTTAATTCTCCGACTGTATCATATGGCACAATTTTGGCTGGTGTGTTTCAGCCGGCGCTTGCTGCGCAGTACTTCGGATCCAGCTGGATCTTTTAAAGAGATCCAGAGTATGAAATTGAGTTTCTGGCATTTGTCCTCAATATCTGCCCACAAAATAAAACTATATCGTTATGAGGGAGATAGCAATAGCCAAACAAGACAAATGTGGCGTCGTGCAATCCCGTAATTCTCGGATGCATGTTTACGATCACTACTGATCTACCACTTACCCTTGGGCCTGGTGCCTGGATGCAAGTAAGCAAGATCCAGATTTTGACTCCATTGATCTTAAATTTGGGACGACGAATACATCTATCAGGTAAATAGAAAGCACTGCGATAAGTAGTATAAAATGCATGTACATGAACAGCGTATGACCACACCTCATATCCAACAGGTTTTCTACATTTGGCCGCGTGAGTTATACCAATTTTCTGGTTCGCACCTTCGGTTTTAGCAACCAGAAGAACAACTGGTGGTGAAGACCTCCATCAGACCTCAGGTCATTTCTCGAGAACATACACAATTGGGTCGGCTAAGCCGAATATATCGATAACCTCAAGGAGAATCGGAGCAGGAGAGGAGACGTGAATCTATGGATAACGTAATTTGTGATCATCTTTAGTTTTTGTTACAGCTTGTTACCAACGATACAATACACGGTTCCAATACAACTTCCACCCGATAACTACAGCAAGAGTCAGCATTACTGACAAAGAATCCGACGGAATTAGGATATATTGCACCAGAGTGTGCGTCGCAGACTTGGCGTCACCGATAATTAATACCGCCAGGGCGATAACTTTTGATTTCTTTATACAAAGGTCCGTCGGTTCGCCGAATGGATCGACGTTAAGAATCCATGATGGCACAACTGAAATGAAAGAGAAATAGAACCTTAAAAATGAGCTTAAACGCAGCGCATATACAGATCACAACATGAGCCAATCTGCGCAGGATATGCCTTGTTCCAAGAATTCGAGGACCGCATTTATAATAATACACGACCACATCTGACAGTCGTCTATTTCTAGCACCTTTCAGGGTGCAATATGAGCCAACATGATGACAATAATGATATTGCGTGCATTTGGCTCACGTGATTACCACGGGATACATTTAATTCTGAGCACCATGATTCCAATGCAATTTTTCTGCACTAGAAGTTTGGACAAGACTATGGCAATGGCAAGTCGCTTGTGCAGCAACGGTCACTGGATGCTAAGACTAAAGTTAAGTATTTATGCTGAATGTTAGTCGCGGAAGTCCGCAACACGCCGTGTCGAAGCGAGGGCACGAGGTCTTCCCGATCTGCGAATTCATAAGCTACAGACGAAATAGATGGCTCACCAAACACGGCCGCATGCTGCATAAACGTACGGAAAGCCTGACCTTCCGATCCATGATCGGAGAATACATGGTCGGAGGATGAATATTGATGAATAGATGCACTTGCACCGAAGGAGACGTAGCATGTGGGAGATCCAACGTAATAAGAGTCAAAGTATGGTTCAAATCAACTACACACCGACGAACTGAGAGTATCAGATTCGTAGTTGTGCTGATTACTGATTAAACAACGAACGACAGTTGCCGTTTACTGTACAGGTTAGTACCAAAGCTACTCGAGGCATCATGCAAATCGCGGGCTCCGATGTGTCCGTCAAGTGCAGACGTAATTGACCTTGATGCTTCTGTACGTATCGAATATCCACCTTGTGGCTCTGAGTCGTTAATCCCAGATGCAAGAAAGATTTCACCGAAAGAATTCGTCTTTTCTGATGTGTCGATCGGTGGCATCAGTACATCAGCATTGTCGACAAGCGCAAGATTAAGGGCGACCATCAAGAACGAAAACTACAGGATAGTGGAGGGGCTTGCCGCCAAACGGAATGGACACGGAAATGCTGAAGAAGGACGTCTATTGGACAACCCATGGTTCGCGAGGCAGCATCGAGGACTAAACACGAGCCACGTTGACCCCGCGTTCTGGGTATCATGGTTATGACAGTGCAAAGGATGAGCCCAAGAGGTACAACTGTGAGATGGGATGCCAGCTTTTCGAGAACTACGTACGCGACGGCCATCCATCCAGCGACTTAGAGGATCCAGAGAGGTCTTGAAGATGGTGTTGATATTCAAAAGTGGCTGAGCCCCTAGGCGTTTGTACTGCATTTGGGACACCCCTGGCCGCCTGGCGGTGCTGTTGCCGACCACAGTTGCCGCTAGGTCGACGACGGCTGCAACGTTCCTCCTCAACAGTCGCTAGCTCATGGTCTGTGCACACCAGCAATCAACCAGGACCACACTGCTTTTTCCTGCACTTGTGCGCCTCTTTGTTCGGACGGAATCCGTTTAGCGAATCTAAAGATCTTCGTTATCGAGTCTACCCTTTTGGATACGAATCTTGGTGAAGCTATCTTGATTGGCTAGATCCTGGTACCCTCGCGAACCGGAGACAGTATGTCTGGATCATCATACGCTTTGCAAACCTCGCGTCAGCGTGGACCACCACCACCACTACGTTTCCAGACATCCTCCAGACCGGCATCGATCATACATGGTGACAAGAATTCACAGACACTCCTTTATGATTTACCTTCAGCAACATTGATACCATCCCCTGCTGCTAGCCCCAGTACCAAGTCTGGGCTGGCATCACCAACTTCAGCTTCTCACCCTGGTAGGTCGAGAACACCGAGGAACGCACGTCCGACTCCTCCGCCGTCGAGCAGAAACCGTTCCACAACACCATTAGGAGTGGCCAACACAGACCTTGAGAAGTTTGCAGACCACTGCCGATTATGGTTCGTACAATTTCAACGGTTTCCCTGACGGGTACTAAATACCTCCCTAGGTACTTCTCACAAGATGAAGCTGCAGGTCGCCAGATGACACAAACTCTGGCAAACTTGCCACCATCTGAGCGCGCTCCTTTTTCTCGCCTCCAAGCCTCTATACGCTCTGCATTTCACGCCAGCATTAATGCTCGCAGACATGCAGAATTTCAAGCACATATCAGTGCCACTCAGCCAGGTGGCTCATTAATGCCACATTCGCGGGCAGATCCCGGCGGGACCATGGCACAAAAAGAACGGTACGGGTAGTCTCCCTAAGACAGAGTATACGGCGCTTAAACTCCATGCTTTCGGATAGGTTTGAGCGTTTTGACAGGTTTATAAGAACATGGTGTACAGCGGGCATGCCCGGAACAAAACCTTTCTTTGAAGGACTATGGGCTGTTATGAGGCTGCAAGTCATTCCTGAACAACTTGGAGGTGCAGGTGGGAACAAGATAGAATGGGAGTTTGATGATGCCGTGTTTAAGGAGGCCGCGTAAGTTGTCATTGATTGACGGTGGTCCTTTGGCTAATATCTTGGTGTTTTTCTTTTCCAGCGGAAAGGATTTTATGCTAGAAGCCATTGATATTTTGAAAGGGGTCAGCCTCATTTTCCATTTTTCCACTTCGACCATTTGACTTACATACGCATTAGGTCCTTGCTTTCGAAGAATTTTCTTCTACCAAGACAACCCCTATATCCACTACGTCCACTACATTTCCAACTTTAACCCCAGCGCACGCTCGCGCCACTTCCCAGCCACTGCTTTCTAGCAGCTCAAAGCCATCCCGAATCGCATCCACTCTTCATGCGAATCGTCCACGGGCACCCAGTGACCCATTCATAGATAATCCCAGCCCGGTTACTCCATCCCGTCCCTCTGGACAAACCAGCCAGGCAACTGGATCTACTCTGGCCCCTGCCGAAAGTATAGAGGAGCCTCCTAGTCCTATTATGGGACCGGCAGGTGACGAGGATGAGCTACTTGCTACACCGCGAACGAATGCTCCTTTTGATGACTCAGACGGGGAATATATGCGTACATGGACATCACCCGATCTACCCAACCCCGAGTTCATCTCCCTATTAAAGGCGTTCCCAATTTTCATCACTAGACGTCCACTGCCGCGTTTTCCTGTTGCATCTTATCCTCGTCGGTCTCCCGACATAGAGGAGGGTGAAGACGACCAAGTAGAAGGCAAGGAAATACGGTTTGGAACTGGTTCTATGTGGGTGAGCTCGAAGCAACGCAGCGACGGCTTTGAAGGCGGATGGTGGACGCGCTTCGTGTTATGGTGGAGAAGATTGTTTTGTTAGAAGCATTCCATCCGTTCGTCGTCTATTCCGACACTCGCTGCTGTTATTTCAACATATGCATTATTTACTGTTTTATATCCTCACCTATCTCTCTCCCTCTCCATTCCATTCTCTAAGTCACGCATGCAGGATCGGACATGTCTTCTTGCACTTTGGACCACGAGCAGAACGATACACAGTCTTAGACCTAGCAATTCCCAGCTACCGTCTTTCGGTCACGATATCCATACCCATGTATTTTCATTGCCATGCTTGCGGGATTCGGAAAATACGAATTGTACGATTACCAAAACCGCAGGAACATCGCACGTAAGTTAAGAGATTACAGTCATCATTTATACTGCCATGTGGATTGATCATTCTGGGAGTGTCGAGCACTTAGTACTGACATCCTGGCGACATGTCCATAGACTTTGACGGTCCGCCAGAGTGCTCGAATCAACAAGCATCTGCCAAAACTCTCTTCGACAGATTGTAGACCACAAACTTGTGTTGAGGTGTAATAACTGTCTCACTCAACACCGTCCATAGGTCTGGTTTACAGGAAAATATTAACTCGGACGTGAAGTCAGGCTCGCGGTTTACCTTCGCACTGAAATGACTATTTGCGCAGAGTTCTAATGCCACATGGCAAGTAACGCTAGGACGAACTTCTACCCAATCAGTCTTTGCGTATTTAGGCTCCGATGCTTCGCGAACAAGAATTCAAAAGGCACTCTTTGTCTCTTAACGACGACTATGTGCTCTGAGCAACTCGAAAAAAATGATCCCAACTTTGATCCCAGAGCGCTCAAGGACGACGGCAACGTACAGTATAGGTTGAAGAACTATTTTGGAGCTCACGTTACCTATACCCTTGCAATCGGACTTGTCCGACGCGAAGATGAAGGAAGCCAACGCCTTCTTGCTATACTCTACAGCAATTGCGCAGCATGCTCGCTGGCTATGAATGAGTTCGTATTCAGACTTTTTAAAACTTGAATCATCGACTGACGTACTCTGCACCGTAGATACACTCGGGCGGCTGAGGATGCGCGGAAGGTAGTTGTCAAAGACGCGTCTATCATCGACCTAGCTCCTGAAGCTTTCTCAGGCTACGTTGGCTGATGCATCCTACCCAAAGGGCTGGGTAAGACTGGCTACAGCTCAACAGGTATAATTCTGCCGTATTTAATAGATTTGAATGACAAATTCCAGTATATTTCTAGTGGCTAGAGCAATATCACGAATGCATAGCCTCGTGGACGCATGCGCTGAGCGTTATTCCCACTGAAAATATCTCAGCTGAAGATCTGGAGCTGCAATCCATCACAAAGGCTAACCTTGAGAAAGCCAAAGAAGTACCCACCTTGCGCAACAAAGTCGAATCAGGTCGCAATAATTCCGGCGCACAAATATTTAAATGATAATGAACCTTTCATCGACATATTTCGATCACTGGAGGACCGCTCTCTAAAAACCATAAATTTTGCAATTTTGGTCAAGTGGCGAGGACCTTGGAGGACTGTTGCAAGAGAGATCTAGCACCGTCGGAGTAATATTGTCTATTGTAAGGTCCGAATCTCGCCTTTCTAAACTTCTTCTTGATGTGCGTATATTCATTCTCTGGTCTTGACGCGCCGCTACGCCACCGCAATGAAACAGCTCCTCCATTCATTTTTCGAGGTACAAACTGGCACTGGTCAAATTCCGTTCAATCAGACTTCCTTCTTTTAGGGCTCTCCAGTGTTCCTTATTATACATAGCTCAAACCAGAATATTGAGGGTATATTGTCGGATCTGCGAGGCACAACCCATGAGGCACATCTTCGGAGTTGGGAACCCGCAAGGCCGGGACAAATCTCGGAGGTATGCAGTAATTATTATAGTAATGATCCGGCCTCGATCAACTGGTTGCCATTGCCAACGATCATCGCTGGTAGGTATATGGTGCCTAGCTCAGACTACGAGCATGCAGGCCCTTGTCACTGCTCCGGGAAACATCGCCGTGGTTTCAAGAATTCCGATCCCAGAACCAGGGTCGAATGAAATCCGGTATGTTAATCCTCCCATTCAACGATACCGGTCTGCCACTTACGCCCCCAGTAGAATACGAGTGCATTCTGTGGCACTGAACCCAGTTGACCCATTATATGTCGCACACCCACCATCGCAAGAGTACGGACGCGTGATCGGCAGTGATATTGCAGGTACTATTGATAAGCTTGGTAAGAATCTCGCCTCGGACCATTGGAATGTAGGCGATCGAGTTGCTGGGCTGCTTCAGGGGGGTAAGACCTGGATGCCTTACTACCTTGGCAGATATTCATTTCAGATTCCACCTTGTCAGCGACCTCCGGGAACAAAATCGCAAGTCCTGGTGGATTCGCAGAATATGCTATTTTAGAGTCTGATCTCGCATTTCGGATCCCTGAAAATGTGTCTTTCGACGAAGCAGCAACGGTTCCACTTTGCTTATTGACAGCTGCACAGGTCAGTCTGATTCTAGGATACGACGTAGAAATTACGTGCTTAGGTGAAAATTGTTTTTCAAGGCATTATTCATTCGCCTTTGCCTTCCGTCCCCATTCAAGAACCCATACCAACACCCTAGCCCTCCGTCGCGTTTTAGGAAGGCCACCATCTTGGTCTACTCCGCATCAACCTCCCTCGGCCTCTTCACGATTCAACTAGCCAAGCTTATAACACCAGCAATAAATGTTATAGCTACGGCATCACCGTCTAACCATTCTTTACTTCGTTCTCTCGGCGTTGACGGCGTGTTTGATTACAGATCATCAACATGGGTTGATGATGTCAAAAAATCCTGTGGAGGTGGAATTGACTATGCGGTAGATTGTATCTCGGAAGATGATACCACAGGTTTGATATCGCAGTGCTTTGTGGAAGGCGGAAGCGCTGCCGTCGGTGGAGAGAAGCGTATCGCAATTATCAGAAGCACTGCATGGGACAAAAGTCTCGTCCGGAGAGACGTGTCACCGCTCTATGGAGCGGCCTGGGTGGGCCTAGGGAAAGAAGTCTTTTATAACGGTACCTTTGATCTGATATCGGAGAATTTAGTCGACTGACTTTAAACCAGATGGCATCCTACCAGCAGATCCGACTCAACGAACGTTTGCCGTAGCGTTCTTCCAGTACCTCTCGTCCTCCACGTCTGTTTTCCAGATCAAACCCAACCCAGTGCGTCTCATGCCTGGGGGACTAGCAAAAATCGTTCCAGATGGTTTCATGCTCATTGGGTCAGGAAAAGTTGCCGATCGGGAGAAAAAGGAAATGATGAATGAGGAGTGGATGAGGAAACTTAGCGCAGAGAAGCTGGTGTATCGTGTTATATCTTTAGAATGATAGCTAATCTTCCTGGAGACCCTCAAAGTCTAATCCCCAAAGGGGTGGCCTGGCATGGGGTCGGATATACTATATTTGCTCAAGGATCGTCTTTCTGCTATTCGGAACAATCGTTATCAGCCAAGATTCGCTAGGCTACCTCTTCGTAATAGTGCCTTTACCGTTATCTCCATAATTGCAATCCTACTCACCTTCCCCATCGGGCAGCCTTACGTCATTGGTCTCAGGGAAGCTTATTCAACACATGTAAAACCAACAGTGCATGGGCGCGTATTCTGTTTCTTATCTACCATGAACGTCTCCAGCTACATGGAAGATGTCTCATTCTCTTCGATACCGCTCGTTTTATGGGAATATTACCTCGAATACTTGTGGTATTACGACTCTTCGTCATGGGTCGCGAAAATCTCGTCAACCATTCGCGTCATGGCGTTTCTGCTCATTTTGCCTGTAGCTGTCCTCGGCATGCTGGTCTGTTTGTCTCGAAAACTATTCTTCGTATGCATTCTGATCATTAAAGCAGGATATATCATCTTATGTCATTGCTCGTACGCTCGGCGTGGTTGACGTAGCCAAAGCTTCAACCACCGATAAGCCGCACGTGTCTCGACTCACCATTCCTTCCATCTGCATTGAAGACACTTCATCATCGTCGACCGGCTTCTTCGATACCCCTTCCAATGCGAGCAGCGTTACTCCGCCAGACTTCAGCGGTGTCACAGAGGAAGAGAGCAATGGGTTTACGGAACTTTCAGGATTTGATGACTCGTTGTTTTCCAACGAAAAGCTATCAGGAGTTGGAGTTTTTTCACCGGCAACCTCGCGGGCATCGTCACCTACTCTCAGTCGAATCAAGCCGTTCCAGAGTTTTGGAGGGGAGTTGAATTTATTACCGGAGGATTTGGGGCTGACAATGCGTAGAAGGCCCAAACACGGTGCGCGTACTGGAGTACAGGACAATGAAGGACAATGATAGATTACAGTATATTTTCTTATTCTCTGAGACAGATTTCTCTCGACAAGGGTGTAATATTACAATATATATATACTACGACATGTAACACAGCTACCAACCGAATCTGAGCTGATCCCGCGTAAACACCGGTGGTTTCCAGATCAAGTGATCTGGATATATGCTGCGCCGCCGTTTGGCGAGCCATTTCCTGTGTCGCTCTAGGACGGTATCGGATAGACATATGATATGCTGCCCTTTGTAGTGCTTGAACAGCTGCAATGTCGTACATCTACAACGCAAATCCATCAATGACGTCTCCTACGAGAATATTGAAGTATTAACGTACGTATTCATAACATCCGAGTGTGTGATGGATGTCTTTTGCGCAATATCATCAATACTCAGTTCATCCGCGGCGTTGACCAATAGGTCCACAATCGTGTCTGCCCAGTACGCCCTGTATGACAACAATCCCAGATCACTCAGCGGTTTTTCTGGGCTTCCGAGTTTGCCTTCCTTCCTGCTCAGCTCGTAAGAGAATTGGATAAGGAGTTTCCCAAAGCCGTAGCGTTGGTGCTGGGGAAGCGTAAGGATACAGGCTACGTTGTAGTTTTCAGCCGACTCTTTCTCTTTCGAGAAGTAGCCGATGATATGGGAACCCATCGAATCTCGTTGCGTCTGCAAAAGCGAAATCAAAAGCCAGGTATTCTACGAAGGTGAAAGTGACTTACCATAACATAATACAGAAATGGAGTTACATCGTAATACAGGGTTTTACTGCAGGGCTATATTAGTTAATGTGCCGATACGAACAGAGCATTTACTTACTGGTCGAGGAAACACTTTGATAACAAACTTAAATTCCGACAATAAGTCAACTGGCGCTTCCCGTCGATTTCGAAGACCGATATATCATCATGTCGATATATCTCGTTACCAGGAGGATGGAGCAAAGTGCATCTCAGTCGATGTCGCTTGAGCATCATCGGGGACGGGAAGAACGATAGGCAGAATTCGCAAATGTACAGCACAGGCAGGTGGGCATATTCCTTGGGATATGGACTGAAGTACCACGCGTCCACTTCGTATTTGCCCATCTGCAAGCGGTTCAGGTTCTTCACTCGAGCAACCTCGGATATGGATTGCGTCATCGACCCCGATGTCCGTAACTTTTCGATTTCTTGCTCTTTACTGAACGTAGACGGCTCTGGCGTGGGGTCCTCCGGCGGTGCACCAGTTACGTTCAGCTCAAACGTCTCACCCTCGCCATCGCCGTCTCCGTCGACATCCATTTCCCCTTCAGCATCAGCATCCTCGTCTTCGATATCTTCCTCTTCTTCCTCTTCCTCGTCGTGTGGTGTCTTGCGCTTCAGCATACTGGAGGACACCGGTTCCGGGGTCGCCAGTCGGCCTGGTGTAGGGGCCGCAGATGGAGTGCCACTAACAAAACTAGCAGCATTCGAGGTCGCTTTTTTCAACAATGACTGTGTCCTCGGGACCTTCCCAGGAGCTTTGAGCGGGCTACCATCCTTCTTCTTCCCTGGGGGAGGTTTGGGACGAGGCCACTCCAAGTCCCTACTTAGCACCAGCCTGGATCCGGCAACCCAATCATCCAACCTTTTGTTGAACGATTCCCAATGAACAAAATATTCCCATTTGTCTTCTGGCTTCGAGGATTCTTCTTCCTGGGTGCTACCACCTCCTGCCTTTGTTCTAGTTGAATAAGGGTTTACAGGCTTGTCGCGAATGGAGAGAATTTCTGCAAGGCGTTCTTCGATCTCACCGTCTGGGTTCTGGCGGCGAATATATATCTTGCACCCGACTGAGACTGTCTGGGGGCCATTTTTAGTCAACTGATGGATATGCTACAAAATCCGACCAATTGGCAGTACATACTTGTATATTATACGTCCCACCAGGAGTTATGGGTGGCGGGGACTGCTGACCTTCGCTTGGGGGCGTGGATGTGCCGCCCATCCTCGACACAACGAAAGTCCAGTTTCTGACTCGGACCACGTCCAAGTGTGGCGTGGGATATTCGTTCAGACTCCGCTGGGCCGAACTTATGTAAGCCTCGCTGCCACCCTCTTTCATGCCAGCACCTTGGCATGTCTATTTTCTCTAACTGTTGCAACAACTCTGGGTGAATGCACTTTCATTTTCCACGGTGCGAGAATCTTGGTATCGATGGGAAAATCCTTAACACAATCATGCATTTCCCCTCCGCTTGGCACGTTATCGCCGATTTTTCCCGACATTTATGTTTGCATTTGGCTATCGTCAATGTGACATGCGGATGTTGTCCTATAAAATGGGACTGTTGGACCGGGCAGTCTGGGCAGAGACATCCACGTTCGTGCAAGGTTAAGAAAATTGGCCGTACGCTCGCTATATGCATTTTGAACTAGCATGTCGCTCTTCCAACTTTCAGGATGCATTAATGGAAGATTCATGCCTCCTAAAAAGTGTTACTGTCCGTTATACCGTAGTCGGACGGTGTCAGCTATTATTTGGCCAGAGATATTATTCGCCAGACATTCTCTCATTTATCCTGAAGGCCGAGACCCTTCCGCTTGACGAGCTTCTGCTCTCGTTACTATGGTTATGTGTAAGGTATATTTAACAGAGCAGTTGGATACTCACCTAATCCAATGGTCCAACTACTGGGCTCTACAAGTTTCAAGCGAGATCAGAATACGGCCATGAAGAGACCTGCGAGAAACGTAGGTCAGGATATCGATATCTGACATACAGCTTAAAGGCACCGAAGTGGTCGATGCTATTCGCGGCGTGGTATATCGCGAAACAGTTTGATGATCATCGCGCCGATTTCTATATGGCGTCAATTTGCATGCATCTTATTCGTTATAAATGGACTCCCGATAGACTTCAGGGACACTAATACTAGCGTCCTGAACTTCTGTCTCCCTCTCTTACTAGTTGCCACGGTCGAGTTACAAACGCTCCCAGCGACGATGACACTCTTTAACTTTTTCGCTGCCTTACTACTTTGCGGTGCTTTTGTTTTAGCATCTTCACCTGCACCCACTGCCACTCCTTTTTCATCGAAAGACTTGCGTCCGCGTTTTTTGCAAGAGGCTGCTTCACTTCCGCGTGCAGGCATATTCAAGGACAGCGTTTATACTTTCCCTCTCGTCAAGAAACGGGCCTCCAATTCTCCTGCAAAGGCCAAGAGGCATGGCATGATTCAGCTGTCCACCTCTGATCTATTGGACGAGGCTTATGTCGGTGCTTTTGACACTCGATTATTGGAGGAACTGAAGAATATCACAGGGGATAGCTATTTCAATCGGCGGCCAAGAAGTACATTTGACGCTTGACACAGGTACATATCCTTTCCAGCTCCGCCCTGTCCTTACGCTGATAGCCAGAACGTTGAAGGCGCTTCCGATCTGTGGGTGGTGACTTCGAGCTGCAAGACACCGAACGGACACAATTGCACTAGTAACCCTGAAATTCCTCTCTATACTCCGTCAAAGTCCTTCCAATCACAAAATGAGTCCTTCTCGATAGCATACGGTGCTGGACCTTCATCTACGTTCGTGTCAGGTTGGGTCAGCTTCCTCCTCCGTTTTTATTGCATTTCACAGACTGTCTCTCGAATAGGCAAGATTGGAACTGATAATGTCGCAATTGGCAATTTAAGTTTGCTGAAGCAAACTTTTGGATCCACGGGTATGTCTTCATTCTACTCCTACGCGCATCCACTGGCTGATTCTAAATCATTAAGTTTCAACGAACGATACTATCGTCAACCTGTTCTCCGGCATGTAAGCTCTATGTGTCAGCATTTGTTTTCAAATTGCAAGGTTTATCATAGCTCGCAGTTTCGGAATGGGACATGCAGGACTTTCCGAACTTATGTCCGCCGATTTCGAGCAGCAGCTACTAGCTAGTAACGTGTCCTCTATGGATGCTCAATCGTTCTTGGAGATCTATTTCAAAGCGCTAGAGAAGAACGCACCTCTCGTGCCTCACATGGCTGCTTCAGAACTTATCAGGTTAGCCATATTGGCATTTTTGGCGATATTTAATAGGCGAATCACTTTTTCAGCAAGCCGATGTTTTCAATGACCTTGCAGCGGGAGGAGCCTACTTCAGAAGGGTCGAATCTGGGTGTCTTGACTCTAGGCGGACTCCCGTCGGGCGTTTCGAACGATTCACTGACATGGGTGCCAGTCAAGCATTATCCTACCAAGACTGTTATATCTGGTCACCTCAAAAACCTTACAGTGCCCACCCTCCTCATGAATGAAGTGTCAAAAATGCTGCCTTCCGTGCCTCTGCGATTGGAAGTTCCCATCGACGGTCTGTACGTTAACGGTCAGATGTTGCTAAACTCCTCTGAAGGCAATCTAACTGCCCTCCTTGATTCGGTGAGTGACTGGTTAATCAGCAGCCTCAGTTGTGCGTATCTGATAGCAATCAATCCTCAAGGGAACGGCACGAACCGTGAGTCTTATTACCGTTCATGCTGCCTTGTGACTTACGGAAATCAACTACGCGGAAACGAATAGCTTTTACCCTCAGGCGCCTTCAAGTCGCCGCTATTGCCACAGCCCGACGCCAATGGTTTTGTCCCATGTTCTACCTTGTATAACATCTCGATAGGCATCGGTGGCCAGATCTTCTCAATCCATCCTTTTGATCTCGTAATACCCAACCAATTAAATGACACTGCCAACTGTATTTCCGGCTTAGGCGAAGCTTCTCCACCCACCGAAAGTGAGATTCATTCAATGCATCCTCTTTTGCGTCTATATTGAATATGACGTTTGTTCAGCTTCTACTTTTAGTTTCCTCTTCGGGACTGCATTTTGTACGGTCATGAATTTTAATGCTGTAGTGAAATGACCTGATGGACTTAACCTGTTAGTCCGAAGCAACTTGGTCGCTATAAATTTGGGGAACATCACAAATTCAAAAGCCAGTCCTTGTATGTTTCTATCTTCCCACCAGGAATGATGCGTCGCTGACATGAGTATGTATGGCCATAGCAAGTATTGGTTTCCTGTAGGTGGTCTTTTATCTTCTGGCTATATCATGCCTGGAGATGTCTTTCTCACACATAGGTCTACCGTCAATGCCGCCGAAGCAGATGCAACTTTCTCGTCTTTCTGGGAGTCAGCTAAGACAGCCACCCCAGGATTCACCTTTTCATCAGACGATGGTATTCCGCTTCTGACCACAACATCAGTCGCCAACCCGATTGTGAGTGCTCACCTTTGTCCCTGCATCCATACAAGGCGGTCAACTGAATGAGCTATCGTCGTCCTATCTCTCGTTGTCTTAGAACTCAAATACCGCAGTGGCTGTTGTTGCTTCTGGTAGTATTGCTTCTAGTAGCGTTACTCCATCTCCGGGCTCGAACTCGAACACAAACACGGCTGTGTCAAACTGGAGGTACCCCAGCATTGGGGGAGCAGCTATTGCCGCTATCGTGTGCAGTGCAGGTCTTATCTTGGTTTGACAACGGTTAGGGACAGATGCACAGTATTTATTATTCAGCTTATTTGGGTTATTCCAATTTCTTCCAATTCCCAGTATGAAGTCAAGATTAAAAGTAAAGCCCAACCCAACCTTTCGGCGACCTGATGACCAACTTATCGCCGCCATCCTTGTTGCCAGCCCACGGCAATCCTTTCGCATTATCTCCTTGACCAGGATGAGAAACCGCTGAACCTTGCATACCACGCGCAGTGTATGATTGCGCCTTAAGATCAATAGACCCACTGTACTCAGCGTCCTTGTACGTGAGGTATAGATCCCCCTTTCGGGCGGAGTTGTGGGAGTTGACAATGGGCCGATGGGGGTAAGCGTGGTCATTCTCGTAGAAGAAGTCTGCGCGCCCATTGCCGTGCGTTGTGGTAAGGTATGCAGGTTCAGGATGCTGGTGATTGATAGGAGGGGCGGGGTGTACATGCACGTTGGCTACACAATCCCCGTTCTCCGTTGTAATGGCCGTGCTGTTGACAATGGCCATGTCACCAACAATCCAGCCACGGTAAGAACTGACGTCCATGTTCGTAGCCCTGATGCCAGCGCTTGGAAGGAGCATATTGTTCTCGTCCATTCCATACATCATGACCAGCAGATTGTCCAGGGTGATATGAGCATCCTGGTGGAACTGAATTTGAGTCACGGAATACGTGGATAATTGCAAAGTCTTGAGAGTCGAAGGAACGTAGAGAGTGATGTCATACCGCATGCAAGACTTGCGGGGATCAATGAGAAGTGGTGTGGTCAATGCAGCTTGGGTGAAAAGTCCAGGTAAATTAGAATCAGGGATGTCCATTTTTACGCTGTTCAGTAGCGACTGATCATCCGTGCGTAGTGTCATCTCGAGTGTGATGTCGGATGCATCAGCCGAGGCTTCGGCAATGACAAGTGTCCCCACCGCAGCACCACGGATGGTCAAAGCGTGGTTCGGCTTCGACGACCCGACAGGAATGGTATATGAGGCCTTAGCACCACCGTAAATGTAGGGAGCAGAAGAGCATCCGAGAGATGAGCTATACTTGGGCATAGCCTCGAGGCCAGTAGGAGAGGGCTAAATAAATGATATGAGTGGGGCATCGCACTTGAAAAAGATATACACTACACACTGTGATAGCCCATTTGATCAGTTTGAATCCGTTCCACAGAGTGAAGAGTAGCATGACAATGCCGATTGCTTTCCAGAAGAGGCCACAGCTGTGGAATACCAGCACATCAGTAAAACATCGATCGGGGTCGATTGGATGGTGTCAGACGTACTCTAGACCACAACAGACACAGCAGCCTTTGCGCTTAGGCCTCTTCGTCCGGGCAGTTCCAGGAATTTGGGTATCAAGCATGGAGACATCGTCATCATCTCCAGGAACCGGGCTGTTCGGAAGCCTGATACCGCCCTCCTCATCGCTAGGGAGCTGTTTGTCTGGCATGCGCAAAGTGGGTGAGCACTGCTGTAGTATCGCAGCTCATACACGACGCGTCACAACGTACACTCATCCCAGCGTTCTTTCAATTTGAGGGCGGCCATGACCATGCCCACCATTCCAAAAAATGTGAGCTTCTGATTTATTTGATCGCCAATGGTGGCATTGTTGGTATTGTTTCTCCTGAAACTTGGCATCTAGTAAACGAGCGAAGGGGAGTTTAGAAATGGCAGAGAGTGTAGTGAATTCGCTGGTGATAGTGGTAGCAATGAAAGGTAATATTGGTGATCATCGTTGAGCGGTATTCGCACACCGCATGTTGGAAGTTACCGCATAATGACTTGACAACTGCAATCAGCCGCCGGAAGGCACAAAGGCACGCGTCGGCATAAGTGAATGTCCTGGCCGTATGATAATATAGAATTGAGGGTCGATGATACGGTCTTCATGCATAGCTTGAGGTAGGTGCTGTATTATATCAACTGCGGCGATAAAGCGTAATCTTCTGGAGATGTATAAGGCAGGCGCAATTCCATATCGAGCCGATGCGGTTAGCAACTAAATGACTACTAGTTCTCAAGTGATTATTAGCGCGCCACTGTGGGCAACATGTATACTGCAGTAGAAATTCTGAAACTTAAATCATCTATCACCCCCCGCCGCATTTGCATGACCATTCGCAAACTCTCCGAACCCATCCGGCTCGTCTCTGAACGGATCTGACGCACGTCGAGAAAGTGTTGATCCCGCCCGCGATCGCTCGTGCACAAGCTCATGCGCATCCTCCTCCTCATGATCTCGAAGCATCAACCCCACTCCCTCCTCTCCACCGGCTGTTGTAGGAGTACGCTGAAGTCGCATCGACGAATTAGGTTCATCCTCATCATCGCTTGCTTCTCCAACCTCCCATAACTCTTCTGCAGTTTCGCCGTTGCCTTCTTCGCTCCTCCGTAATGACTGCCCTTCCTCTTCGCCATCCACTTGTCTATTTACGAGGGCTTTGGTATCCGACTGCTTGGCTTTGTGCTTGTATTTCCGCACTGCGAGTCCAAGACGCCCAGTTGAAGCGGGAGTGGTTCGTTCTGGCTTCTTATGCGTGAGAAGGACGACGCCAGATATCAGTACAATGATGGAGACGAAGATGAGGAAGAGTGTCCAAGATTTGTAAGCATCTACCGAGTCGTTAAATATCTGCAATTTATTGGTTCAGCAAAGAACCTTGACACGATTATTAGGAGCGAGTCACGCACCAATGAGTCAAGGAATCCTGCTGCGGTATAAACCCCATAGAATACGGGCACGACCAATGTTGAATCGTAGACTTTTAATCCACGGTTCAGGCATATGATTTGTAACACAGCAGTAGCGGCCAAAAGCAATATCTGGAAAATGGGAGCGGCATGACCGAATTGGTTCCCTGAGTTTTCATGCGATAAACTCCCGGATATAAGTTTGACACTTAACACTACGTCAGCAACAGCGGAAAACAGTATTTAGGGCAAATGCACTCACGTGGCTTTTGCGAACACCAAGCAGCCACCCGCAAGCCCTCCCCCACAACACGCCCATCCGATGCCCAGCGTCCATGCCACTGTCTTATCATCCTTTGGCGCAGTCCAAACTTCCAACTTCTCCATGATCCACGCCATTGCATTATCCCAAACAGTTTTCACCTTTCCCCAATAGCTCGCCGGAGTGGGTTTCGCACCTTGCCTGGCGCTCATCCCGGAGAACGGCTCTGAGCTCAGATCCGATCGCGCGGCGAGCACAGCGTCCAGTGACGAAGTGAATATGAGCAGAAGGATCAGAGCAAAGGACATGGTAAAGAAGAACCCAAGCCAACCTCCCCGACGCCAGAGGTACGTCAAATGGGCGACATCTGTTTCAGATGACAGGCCGCTGTTTATTGCCCCGAAAAGTACAATGCCTATTACACCGACAACCACTATTATTGTGCCCTGTGCAAGGTAAGGCTATGTTTAAATATAAGAAGGGTAACAACTCACATAGATGTCTGTCTTGGTAACGGGTGTTCCCACCAAAAATCTGGCAAATAGGAAATTAAACACAAGAGATGTCGATCCCAGAGGAGCCACATATTCTGCACGCATATATTCGAGGGCAAGAGTGCTGCCAATTAGTTGTGATAGGCTAAGTAACTATGAATTAGTACGAGACGAAAACTCGGATGGTAAAATTATGTGCTTGCATGTATAATAGCATGCCCAGCAGCCACAGCGGTCTTAACCAATCTTTTCTTTGTGAGGCTTTCGGTAAAGCGCTTGTGCGTACCTTGAAAATAACTATTAAATACGCGTTACAAAGTCAAATTGCGTCAATGGTACTTACATGATCCAACTTTGTAAGGTTCAGACCGGCTGCGTTAAGTATGGACGCCAGTAAAATGATAGCAAGTCCGATGATGAATGCCACTACCGGATTTGCATGGCGTGCAGGTACTTTAGCAGTCGAGTCTGCGTCCTTTGTGATTTCCTTCGTAAAATCAGCAACTGCGGCTGTCAGGGTGGACGTCGTGTCCATAGGATTTGAAACGGCCCAGAAGCGAGGAGATGTTTGATTCAAAACTGGAGACTGTTCGAAGAGGCTGCAGGAAGGGTACTAGAGATTTACAATGCTGGTATTAAATATGTTGTAAGCGCAGTCTAGTCCCTTGCGAGTGCCATGCATGCGCGTCACGGTGATGGAGTCGCAAGATGCAGTGGTCCGGATTTGACCTGCGGCAAATAGACGCCCGGGGCTACTCGAACTTCGCTTGCTTATTCACCACCGTCTTGGTTTTGCTCCGTGGTCTGCAAGTTTCCCATGAACGCCATAATCGACGAATTGAAGGGGAAAGCGAAGAGTCATTCGCATAACAAACTTCTCGAAGACACTATCACACACTTGTTAGATCTTCAGCGCACTGTTATCTCTAGAAATCCTCAGGGCGTATCTTGGGATGACATACAGCGTGACTTTGACTTATTAGAAGCGGAAGGCCTCTTGGAGAAGTCAGACAAGGTACTAGAAGGGCTCCGATCGTCTATGGAGGGCCTGGATGACCCCGCACCTCTAGATGCTTCTAGGACAGCAACTCATCATAAAGGCGACAATATCACCGTCGTCATACCTCCCAACTCAACTACTTCATCCTTGTTCAAGTCGATTGACACATTAGTACTTCCCCAAGAATTGATCGACATCTTGAACCATACCTATTTCCTGCATATCCTAGCCACTGAGCCTACCAAAGTGTTACCCCCGGGAAAATCATTGCTATCTGTGTTATCTCATGCCCACTCTGCGAATGGCCACACGGAAGGTTCAGCTCCGTCTTTGCAAGATAGAGTCGAGGACATGGTTCATAAGGCGTTTTGGAACGAGGTGTGTATGTCCAGTCTAAGCTCTTCGTCAAATCCTGAACCAATAAATTCACAGGCCGTAGAATCGCTCTCAAATCCGGAGCCATCCATTCAACTCGCCCGTCTTAAATACCTCTACAACGATCTATGGACATCCTTGACACCTCTTCTCCCAGCAGGTCACCCAGTCCTTGTCACACTCTCGTCTCAACTGAGTCCCACTTCCTCACCCCTATTTTCTGCCATAACACATCTTCGTGAGGTCCTAACCAGTCTTCGTGAGCGCTGTGCTCCCGCACGGGACCCATACATCGACAGCCTTCTGACACGCTTGAAAGAACCTCCCCCAGACAACCCGCCACCCGTAGCTTTGGCGCGCTTAGTCGTTGACACCGTCAAATCTACGATAGATTTATCAAAAGCCATGAAAGACGATCTTTCACAGTTTGTTTTGGGCAGCATGGGTGAGAAGCAGCTCAAAGTACTTATTGCACAGCAGGCCAGAACGCAAGAGAGAAGCGTACTGCTTGGACTCTGGCGGCCCGAAGATATTCAGAAGAGTTGGTCGGCTTGGATAGCGGATATTCATCCGCCTTATGGAAGCGCTGATACAAGTCAGACGGGGCGGGATAAATTCATATCACGGCTCATTCAGGCCTTAGGCGCTATGTCCCCCGTCATGTGCAGTCTGCCTACCAAGCCAATACCTCCTGGTGATCCAAATATTCAAGAAGCCGAGCCAGTTGAATCTCTAAACTCTTTTCCTCCTCCATTTTTCTTCGTTACGCCATCGTTATTGTATATACAAAACCTCCTTCAAGCACTCGTTATCACTGCTTCCTTACGGTCGCTCACTCGACTTCCAGCTGCCTCGGTTTCACCATCCACCAATGGAACAGGTGCAGATTTCATGCAACGCATCTGGGCGCTCCTCACGGCAGAAATCTCCGAGGATACCAATGAACAGGATTCGAATCAAAGCTCCACTAAACTCGTTAATCTCGCAGACGAGGTCGTCCGCGCGCGAAATTTGGCTATGCGTCTCGAAAGCTCACCTTCTCCCTCCAGTCCCGGTTCTAGCGCAACAAGTCATATCGATGCGGGCGAAGAAAAAAGCTTACGTTCAGCTGTAGAGCGAACGTTGCAGCCTTTGGATCCTGTCTTTGTGCTTCTACAGAAGAGGCTCCTAGGTGCTCTCGCGGACCGGTTAATCCAGCCTAGTGGTGGTGCTGAGGCTGCCACTATCCCAGAGAGGATGCAGACGGGCAGATATAAGGAGGGAGAAAGAACCGGCAAGAGACCGCGAATGATGTTGGATCCCGAGGACATGCGTCGAAGTGAGCAAGAGCATATGACCGAGAAGGAGAAAAGCTTGGTCGTGAAGGGGCTCGAAGACCCTGTGCTTGTTGTGGCTATTGGAGAGGCTTTGGGGAAGATTAGAGATTGTGTGAGATGGGTTGAGGAGGCTTGGGAAGATTTGGTTGAAAGCGGTGATGGCGGGTCGGCGAGCGGGTGAACTACTGCGTTGCATCCCGCGGTGCACAGGCTGAATGACTCTTCATTATGGCATGGGGCTGCCTTGGACTTCGTTGATGGGAAAGTTGGGTTTGGGTTTCGGTGATTTTCTCGTAACTAATGGTGGTGTATTTTGTACCTTTTGTATCTCAGTGTTTTTTTTTCGTAGTAAACACATACTAGGTGCTCAATCCGTGTAGACACTACTATTCTGTCGTTCCGTACTGATATTGAGAATGGCGTATGACTCCGAAGTCAAATATTGCTAGGCAGATCGTGATCAATGAAAGCAGTAGGTACATGTACGTTATAATGTAAACTACGGGACTTATTCGCGAGATCAAGATATTAAAGAAAGGCACATAATAGAAGAGAAAAATATGTAGCACACAGCTATCGTCTGAGTCAAATTTCGGCGGTACATCCAATAGCACTTCGAATCATAGTTAGCCTGTGGGGCAAAGCTGGTAAATTTCCATGGTAATAATGATTCCAGTAGTGAGCAGACTCCACGGCTGTAAGGTTTGTTATGTCATCAAGATTTCGGAGCGGAGTAAGGTTGTGCTGGTGTTACAAATACCGGCATCAGAGAGTGGAACATATAATTCAGTGGCGTTAAACACGTACAGGAGGCTCGGTAGGCATCTGCCCAATAGGAAACGGTACCTCAGCAAAGGCGACGAAGCGACCGTCGTGTTGTTGTGAATTAAATGACTGAGGTGATAGATTTCAGGGAAAAATGGCCACTGATGTTACAAACATGTGGCACACGAACCCATGCAGCCATCGCTCGAACACATCGGAGCTCATTTTCAATGCGATCAATTCGCGCGGTAATTTGGGCAATGGCCTTCTGGAACCAAGGTGGCCCTTCATCTGATTGAACAACAATCAACAGAAGATATATGGTCTCGGAGAAAAGCCATACCCAAATTATTGACACTCGCGGCCTGCACCTGTTGCTCCATTTATACTGTTTGCTTATGGGTGTCAGCCAAATATTTGTGTTACCCTCCTGCTTGGCTGTCACCCGCCTGCTCGGATGTCACCTTGAAATAGCGTAGCAGAATATTAATATATTAATGTTGGATCGTGGAAATCACGTGGAAATCGCATGGTCTGTGGTCACATGTTTCACTCTTCCTGTTTCTCCTCTGACTCAATCTTACAGCCAGTGGCCACCCAGGACCAGTCCCAAACTCACCTTATTCGCCTCTCCCAGCCCGTTCAAATGCCAGCCAAAGACATCGATTTTATGGATGTCGACTCAGACTCAGACATATCATTACCAGCCGAGGAGACATCGCGTTCCAAAGGCAAGGGGAAGGGCAAAGCGGTTGCAAAACCGAAGAAGACAAAAGGCAAAGGCAAAGCAAACGAAGTAAGCTGAGTGACCAGTTCGATATTGGGCTTTTTATCTCATGTCTTTGTATGTGTTCCAGCAAGCCTATACATGGGAGGCTTCGTATACGCGGTCCTGGGATACTGTCCAAGAAGACGCAGGTGGGAACTTACAAGGTGCAGTGGAAGACTGGATGGCTCGGGATAGACGGCGCAGGTGAGTTTAAACTTAAATGCTCAAAAGCACGTCTGCTGATTGTTTCATATCGGCTAGACTGTTAGCTCCAGCCGGTGCTATACGTCGTACTATTATCCGTCATCTAATTTTGCTGTTGGATCTATCAAGTTCCATGATGGACCGGGATATGCGACCTACAAGATTCGACTTGACGCTTCAATACGCGCGTGAGTTCATCACGGAATGGTTTGACCAGAATCCTCTTGGCCAAATTGGTGTTGTCGGTATGAGGGCTGGGATTGGGGAACGCATAGGAGAAATGTCTGGTCAGCGAAGTCAATTTGATCACCTGGTATCATCGAAAACTGAGCGCAATATGCAGGCAATCCGCAGGATATACTTAGGGCCATAGCTGATCGACATAAGCTGGAACCTATAGGCGAACCAAGCTTGCAAAATGCTATTGAAATGGCGCGTAGTACAATGAGGTGAGTTACGTATATGAATTTACTACCATTTGCTTGACTATTCCCAGCCATCTCCCGACCCACTCCTCTCGAGAGATTTTAATCATATTCGGCTCGCTAACGACCTGTGATCCCGGTAACATCCACGACACATTGGACGATTGTGTAAAAAACAGAATACGAATATCAGTTGTAGCGTTAGCTGCCGAGATGAAGATCTGCAGAGAGCTGTGTGATAAAACTGGTGGTGGGTGAGCCGTGTTTTTGTATTGCAGGATACCGCCTTATCCATGTCAAGGTAGGTCAATTCGGTGTTGCGATGAACGAAGGTCACTTCAAGGACCTCATGTTTGAACTCGTGCCTCCCCCCGCGCAAAACACGCTCTCTCGTACACCTGGGGCGGGAGCTGTGAACCCTGCGGCCGACCTAATGATGATGGGATTTCCGACGAGATTGCCTGATACTTCACCGCCGAGTTTGTGTGTTTGTCATTCGGAGCTGAAAAGCGAAGGCTTTCTCTGCCCGCGCTGTCTGGCGAAAGTCTGCGATGTGCCGACTGACTGCGATATCTGTGGTCTTATGATTGTCAGTTCTCCCCACCTGGCGCGAAGTTATCACCACCTATTCCCAGTTAAGCCATATGAAGCTGTGTAAGTGGTTACGTCTGGGTTATACATTTTTGAAAGCCGACTTTGACGCCCCCCACAGGACAGCACTGGTTGACGTGTCGGATTCCACCAGTGCCTGTCATGCATGTGCGCGAATATTACCGACAACACAATCCACTTCCACAGCTGCAGAAGGCATCAGTCCGTTCGGTCGTTACCGATGTCCTGATTGCCACAATGATTTTTGTACAGAATGTGATGTGTTCGTACACGACGTTGTGCACTGCTGTCCGGGATGTGGAAAGTAGTGTACTACTGTATTATACCATGCTATTATTACTGTTGCTATCATACATAGATATTTTTGGCAAACAGAATAAACCGACAGCCAAAATGGAAAGATGCCGTCGGTGTTTGAAAGTTCGAGCTTATTCGGCTTCCCGAGGGCGCAGTGAGAATTGCTACTAGTAACTCTCCTCCTACTCATTCTTCTTGCACGATTACACCTTCGAGGGCATCCAGCATGCTTCTGCCCATCACGCTCCTTTCATTCAGCTGGTTCGCATCTGTCCAAGCCGGCTCCCAAACCCATGGCGAGAACTGTAGCGTTAGCGCTAACCGACTCCAAGTCGGCACTTATCAGCTCTACACCGAATGCGACACTGTAACTTTCTGCAATTCGTCCGGCCTTTGCGATCTGAAGAGATGTCGAAGAGATGACTACCCATTCGGCTATCAACAAGATAGCGACTCAATCCCGCCCAAATGCCCCAGAGGACAATTCTGCCCAGACGAAGAGGATGCCTGCCAGCCCTTAATGCCTGTCGGAAGTGCATGTCAGCTTAATCGTGATGGTGAGCGCTCATGTTGCGCCCTGAAATATGTCAAGACTGACCATTTGCAGATCAATGCCAAGCTCCGGAGAACTTTGCCCAACTGGCCGATAATACCCCCCATGGTCTTAATTTTAATGGCTCTGTTTGTCTTAACGGTCTCTGCATGTACGCTCATCTATTTGCTATCCCGCTTCAGCTAATTCTTACCCGGTTCAGGTTTGCCAATGTGACACTCGGTCTCACGTGCGTGGTGGAGAACACGGCGTACATTGGTTACTCGGGTAGCGACGAATTTATCGACATTGTCTCACGCGGTAACTGCATGAACGGCATGTATTGCGACTCTCAACAGAAGGTCTGTATTCAGAGCAAGGCCCTTGGAGTGTCTTGCGATGCCGATAAAGAGTGCGTGCGAACTATCTAGCTTTTACATGGAAACCCTCTGACCTGTGCACATCAGATGCTTGTCCTACAATTGTCTCAGCTCAGGAACTTGCGGTAAGGCTGCAGAAGCACCTAATCACTTTGGTACTTGGGTGTACGCTATTGTAGCCATTGGCATATTCGGAGGTGTGTAATAACCCCCCCCCCCTTTGCATCTGTCTTCGTTGCGCCCGTGCTTATCTTTCCTTAGGCATGTTTGGCACGCTCACTGGTTTGTTTATCGTTCATCGCCGTCAACGCGATAGTGAACGAGAGAAACGTATGCAATACTGGCGGGAACAGGTTTGATTATCCACTCTAGTT
The DNA here is from genome assembly GCA_000827315.1 of Piloderma croceum F 1598. NCBI lineage: Eukaryota > Fungi > Basidiomycota > Agaricomycetes > Atheliales > Atheliaceae > Piloderma > Piloderma croceum. Next base: position 45,515 of record KN833062.1, on the reverse strand, counting down.
TTGACCTGCATCCGCTGACCCATTTCCCAGAATGCATTCCGTCAAAACATCATGAACATGAGACAGAGTGCCCGCGATAGCATCCTTTCGCTTCCCAAGAATGGAACCTTCAGCAACCGCAGCAGTGCTATGTACAGCCACGAAGGCCCTGGATCCGAAGATTCGCAGGCACCAATGATGCCACATTCTACTACCAAATCTAGTGGTCTGCGCCAACAATACTACGACGACAACAGCACAGAATACGACGACGGCATCATGGTCCCAGAACGAAGACCTGATGGGAGATTTTAATTACCAGGTGGGACAATAGACGTACTTGCGATGGCTCGGTTTATTCCACAAGGACTTTACATATGAAGCTTTGACATTGCTTGGATTTTTTTATACATCATTCCTCCCTAGTTGGTTTTTGAAATAAACTATTCACAAAACAATTTTCGCGGTTGGTTTGCAAACTTCGTTTCTATGCAAAATTGTTGTGTACCGACCCGAGTTAAATCCACGGCAGCAGTAGGGGCTTCATACCCATTGCGTCAGATAAATCGTTTTTAGCCACCCACGAGCTGGAGCTCGTCGTTCATTCTTGCTTGGCATCCGCGACGACGACGACAGACCAATGGAATCGAATCTAGACAATAGAACAAGTCCGCAGCCCTTACCATCGTTACCACCTTCGCCGACAACGTCAGAAGATCTCAGTCGGGCTCACGCATGGACTGAACAAGATACCGACGACGAGAGTACACCACAAAAGAAAGACAAAGGAAAATCAAGAGAGATGATAAGTCTTAATGATGAGGGGGAGACGTCGGAGGAAGAAGGGGGAGGTTCGTATCCGCCAACCAACGAAGACGCGGCAGAAACGCGCAGGATTGAAGACGTGAGTTTAGGGCGAATGGACGGTATCATTAAATCTATATTGACCGCGTACAACTCTATAGAATCTTCGGAAATGGGAAATGGCAGAACGACAACGACGGAAAGCTGCGCGCGAGAGTATGCAGGCACCCAGATCGCTAGTCGCGGATGTCACGCGGCGAGCCAGTCTACTATGGCCCGGGAAGACCAAAACTGGTTCACGCCCGTCGCGGAGTGAGCGAAGTGTTCTGGGCAATCATACAGCTCTCGCCTCCGTGGACTCTGTTGATGTTGTACCAATGGATGACATCGAAGAAAACCCAATATTCTCTGCCAACACATCACCTGCTGCTTCTCCTCAAGTTCATAATAGTCCCGCAAATCCATTTTACCATTCTGCAGATGCTTCGCACGAACAACAAACCGTGGTCATGGGTGAATCGTCACAGCCTCCAACGCCATCTGCCCACTCAGAGAAGGGAAAAGGCGCGTCACAGCCAGAGCGGCCGACTCTAATAGCATCAATGTCGTCGTTTACAAAACCACCGCCGCCGCCAAAGCCATTGGGCCTGCCACCACCTCGTACACCCCCACCACCAACTAACTCAAGCCCACCTACTCCAATAGCATCACCTACTCTTACAACCGCTTCTCAAGAACAAAAAAAGCCTAAGGAGACGAGATGGTGGCATGACTGGTTATGCGGCTTAACTGAGGGTTCGGATCGTGGTGGTGATGATCAGGTGTGTATCTTCTTTCTCTCCGACCGGTGTTCATCATTTATCAAATCTGCTGCTTTATTTCCAGGCTGGCAGGACCAATCCATTCGAGTAATATCCGCATCTTCCTTCAAGGAAATTTCTTGACAATTGTAATCGAGGACATTGACTCTCATGTTTCTGCACCTTCGCAATACCAGATTGCTCCCTTCACACATAGATTCTTTATTTTGGGAAGGACATTATGATGCATACCCTTTTTTTATCATTTTAAGTTCCGGTAACTGCAGATATTCATGTGTAATAACAACTAATATCTGGTCTGCATGTGTATATTGAAAGAGGCGAGGAGATCTAGAACTGGGGAGAAGCATAAGACAAGTCGCGTGGAATATTCCGCGTGCTGTACAGTTTGTTACATAAAGACGAGTTCGAGTGCACCAGGCAATATTAATAGGTTAAATGTCAAAGCGAAAATGATACAAGGAACGAAGTAGCGAATATGCGGACCAGGAGAAAAACCAGCTGATGTTATTCATCTGCAGGGAAATGAACAGACCTTTCAACCCTGTTCAAATTAGATTTGTTTTCCACTTCCACGGGAGTGGTGTCCTGGCGGTCGGGCGCAGCCTGCAGAATAAATTTGAATAAACGTGAGCGTATATCTTATTTACGCAGCATACCTGATCGTTTGCCTTTGAGTCTCTGGCCGATGAATCAAGGGCCGACTTCAACACCACCTTCCCGGGAACCTGGGTAGCTACCTCCTCTATCGCGTTCTGCGGCACGGCATCCTCGTCAACGCCTATCTCTACGGTCTCTGCAGCTAACTTTTCGACATCCACATCCGAAACTACCTTGGATACTTCAGGTTCTTTCGGAAGTGTTGCGGAGCGTCGAGCCCACAGAACCCAATCGGGAGCATCTCCGCGAGAGCGATTTGTAAGAGTCATTGATAACGATACCGTACGGGTGTGGACTTTCCGTCCAAAGGAGAAGGTGGGAATGGAAAGTCCATCTGGACACAATAATTAGTTTGACCTTGGAAGGATGTTCTTCTCACTTACGAACGACGATGGAACCCAAAACGACGAACGCGGTGATGGGCTGCAGCACAGATGCAAGAAGCTCTTCTTGGTTTTGTGGAGGATTGTGTGGAGTTGCCAGCCGCGTCAAGGCTAAACTAGAGATGAAAACAGCTCCGACACCCATCTACAAAGGATAAGTAAATATAAAAGCATCCGGGTCAATTTTAAACTCACTGGCCCTGCGAACGAACATGTAAATTCGACACAGCATCAAAGAAACTTGAACATTACTGACCGAAATGACCTGAAAACAATGCCTCTCGCCAGCCATTGATCTCTGGAATCCACTTGAATAGTAGCAACAGAGGTGGGATCCGACGGAGCACCATAATGGCAATAAATAGAACGACGAGGCGCCAGGGCGTGATACCTAGTTCGGGCGAGTTGAAGGCAGCAAGGGGTAACCAAGCGCCAATGTATATAAAACATCCGCAGTTCAATAGCAGGTCAATGACCGATGAGAAAACTTCATCCTCAGTTTGCTGGTTGAAGTGGCCATCCCAAGATATTGCATTTCCTGACGAGATGAAATAAATCGGCGATACTATGAACGCTATAGATCGACTAACCGGCGGCGAAGGCAGCTAAAAGGTCGTCACTGCCGATCGTACTCGTGATGCCAATGGTAAGGAAGGTTAGTGCCAGGTATTGTGCAACATATGATTCGCGATCAATGAAGCCTTTGCGATGCGAATATTTCATTAAATGAGAAAATGCATAGCCCAGGGCGGCACCTAGTAAAGTGCCTAAAATCACTTCATCTGCGGGATATTTTAACATATGAAGTTGACAAAGAGTAGAGAGAAACTACGAACACAGCCATCCAACTAGAAACCACTTGCTGATAGCAGTGCCTCGTGATGTTTCCGTGATGAGATATATTGATATACTTAAGAACGGATATGCGAGGCCGTCATTTGCAGCTGACTCGGCACTGAGGATATTTCGCAGATTTACTGGCACATGTTTGATAGCAAATTTTCCGCCAACGATGGCGGCACAGATGATTGGATCAGTTGGTGTCAGACAAGCGGCAATGACAAGAGACGAAATGTATGTCAAATGAGGAAAAAGGCCGTGAATAACTCCTTTTGATAACATTCTCAGCATCGGAGTCAAATTACAACTTCAGATATACGCACCGGCAACTACGACCCATCCAAATGCCATCGTAGGGACAACCATGACAAGCATGCCTCTGTAATGTTTCGACATGTAGGATTGGGGGAGCTCAACCCCAATAGCGAAGAGACCAGTCGCAAGCACCACCCGCATTACCTCTAATGTAACTGCGTTGGACTTTGTGCTCCAGGAGCGAGGATCGAATATGTCGATCACATAAGGGCCCAATATAACGCCGAATGCTGTTCCAAGGACAACCTCGTTGATGTAGAGCTAAGTATGTAAAGTGGGTTCAAGTGGATAATTCGCTGATAAATTCCGAAACTTACTCTTTCCTTGACAAGAAGTGACATCATAGAGAACTAAAAACAAGGTAAAATTTCAGCATAAATTTACGGTGCGATGAATGATTGCGTTGCGCTGTCACGGAGTGCAATCATACTTTGGTCCAGAATTCGGTACTCACTGCAACAACAAAGCCTCCTAAGCAGATGTACGCCAACCCAGGGACAGTAACCTGTATCAAGTGAGTGGGCAACAGAGTACTGGAATTCTTGGCAGCGCTTTACGAACATTCGCTAGATGAACGTCAAGACCCATTGTGCGATTGCGAAGGTGCAAGTGCAGGTTTCTTGAGTTAGATTTTCTGTTATTCGAACGATTCCAGGAGCAGACTATCAGAACAGATAGGTAGGTGGAGCATGTGTTGCTTGTGGTGGCAGCAGATAAAGACTTGAATCATCGGCCACCACCGAAATTAAATTTCAATCTAGACGCTCAGGTGATCGATCTGTCTTCAAGTTGTCAAAGTGTCCCTTGCTCCTTCCCGTCGTGGTTATACTCCAAATCGTCGTCCACAATATGGGTACCTACACTCCTTAGGGAAGGGTATGATGAAAACACTCAGGATGCCGAAGAATCATTAATACCGGCCATCAGCGCTAAATATAATTAAGGTAAAGTGGTCGCAGTTTCACTTAATCGTCTACAAATCTGCCCATATAATCCGTCTTCCTGTTTTACCCGATGTCAAACAAATGGCGCCCTGATCTGCTGCGACCGCTTGTGGGGCCCGGGCCTGCCAGTGACATTAAGCTCAATACAGTATCATTTGGCAAAGTCATCAGTGTTGCCCGCCGAATTTATGGTCACCGACAGCCCCTGTTGTATTGTGAGTTCCAGTGCAGCTCTAGCTGGCGGAGGAGCAACGGAGGAGTAGGCATTGCGGTCACAAGAATTCTCCACATAGGTAAAACATCCGCGACTGATGCTCGGTTAGTTATTACAGCTACTCGTCTGGTAAGAAAGGGAAGGCTCACACGAATAGCGGTCCGGATGGTTCCTGAGATTCCTGGTGGACTCTATGCTCAGAAGCACATTCACTGCGAGGCAGAGGTGCTTCTTCCAGGTGTCGCTGGCCTCATTTAGCGGGTCCTTTCCCCCATCTCCACTCACTCTTGAGAGTGCTTCGCAGTTTACCAGAAGCAAGGGAATGCGGAAAATGCTTTGGTCGGGAATGAAGTCGCTAATCACCGAGAGTAACAGTCCAAGTTCAAGTTGTACCATCCCATATTCGATCAATGCACTTACGGACTGTATCAGAGCGCTGGGACGCGGAAATGCAGACTAACTTAGCAGGGTTTTGTGGAATCGCTCTCCGATAAATACTGTATGCAGAGGAGGTAAAACTTCCTGTATTACAAATTCTGCAGCGTTGGTATGATAACTCGAGGCGATGTACCGAATGGAAGACAAATTGGACGGAATTCTGCTTCTGAATAGCACGCCAGCACTTCACAGAAGCGTCTACTAAGCGTGATGCATTCGAGTAACCGAGACCGAGCCAAGGATGAGAGCCTTGCCCCGTATACACCGGACCGGTTCCACGAAAGGCGTTCGGTTGTGAAGATTATTGGGGACATGGAGGCCCAGATCCGCTGTGACCTGCAATAAACGAGTGCCTGGCCTGAATGAACGAGGAGCTGGACCTGGTAGTAATGCCCGCCTGATCTATGACAACCGACAGCCGTTGTTGTATAGACATCGTGTACTCCAATGTAGCTCCAGCTGGCGGAGGAGTAGGCGTTATGAAAGACGGATTCGATATCCGAATACAACAAACAAATCTCCACTGATTCCACTGATATGTAAAACATCCGAAGCTGACGCTCGGTTAGTTAACACAGCTACTCATCTGGTAAAAAGGAGGCTCACCCACAACGACACGGACTGAATAAAGGTTCGGATAGTTCCTGAGATTCCTGGTGGATAACGACATCCTTTATGCTCAGAAGCACATTCACTGCGTGGCAGAGGTGCTTTTTCCAGGTGTCGCTGGCCTCATTTGGCGGATCCTTTTCTCTGGAGAGTGCTTCACAGTTTATCAGAAGTAAGGGAATGGCATCATCTTCCTCATATTCGAGCGGAAGGTAAGGCTGGTTGGGGATGAAGTCGCTAATCACCGAGAGTAACAGATGTACCATCCCGGAGTCGATTAATGCACGACGAACTATGTCAGAGCGCTCGGACGCGGAAATGCAGACTAGCAAAAAGGGACCTGTGAAACCCTTCTCCGATAAACTTCGGGTGGTCGAGTTATGCAGAGGAGGCCAAGCTTCCCTGCACGAACATGTTACAATTCTGCAACATTGGCATTCTATATTCGTGGCAACGTACCGAAGAGATGACAAATAGGAAATTAAGTTTTTGAAAACATTAGAGTTCTCCTCGTAGGAGCTGCTAGATAGCACGCTCGCCAGCACCTCACAGCGGGGTCCACCAAGCGCTATGCATTCAAGCAGCTGAGACCGGGCTAATGAAGAGAGTTCTGTCCCATATACATCTGGCTTACTGTACGGAACCATAAGTCAAGTCCCTTGAGTACATGAATAACACAACTTACCCAACAAATTCCAACAAGTCTATACAAACATCTTCCAAGTCAAGCATAAATTCCTGAAAGTCCCCGGTACGCGTCCCGTACAGAGTAGGTATATTCTTGAGTCTATCGTCGACAAGCGACCGGTCTACTTGTTTCCACGCCAAGCGTCTCTTTCGCCATCTAGCATCAGCACTAGTAGTAAGATCCTCGTGGAATATGTGATGTTTAGGCCAAAGCGCGGAAATGGGGTGAGCCGCTAAGACAGGAAAAAGATCCACGTGCGCAGACAAATGCCTTAATAGAGATTGACACTCGTCCAGCACCATAGATCTGCACTCTTCATCCCATGTCAGACTTAGACTGGGTATGGAGAAGTTGCGAACCATCATGGAGACAAGCAAATCCAGAAGACCTGCGTCCAGAACGACTTGCCCTCCCGCTTGACTCCGACATATTTGCACAAGGAAGTTGAAAAATGGAATGGCTGCGTGTATTTCATCCCGTTTTTGAGAAGAAGCGAGGATATCGGTCAAATGACAATCTATTCGGAGCGGAGGGAAAAGCTGGCGGGGCATGAGGTCGTCGATTACCAAGAGTAACAACTGTACTGCCCCGCATCCGATCAATGCTCGACAAACTGTGTCAGAGCGCTGCGACGCAGAAATGCAAATTAGAAAAAAGCGTCTTGTAAAACGACTCTCCGATAAAATTTCGGTCAAGTTACCCAGAGCTTCCCTGTAAGACCTTGTTACAAATTGTGTGGTATTAGCATGCAGACTCGTGGCGACGTACCGAATGGATGACAAACAAGAAATGATGTCCACAAAAACACCGACGTTTTCCTCGTAGGAGCTGCGTGATAGCACATCCGCCAGGATCTCGGAATGGCATCCATCAAACATGACACATTCGAGTAATCGAGACCGTGCCAAGGAAGAGAGTTCTGTCCCATATACATCTGGCCTCCTGCACGGAACATGAGTCAGGCCCCATGAGCCATAGGAATAACATAACTTACCCAACAAACTCCAACAAGTCTACACAAACATCTTCCAAGTCAGCCATATCTCCGGCTGGCGTCTCGTACAAAGCAGGTACATTTTTTATCCTATCGTCGACGAGAGACTTGTCTACTTGTTTCCACGCCAAGCGCCTCTTTCGCCATCGAGCATCAGAATTTATAGCAAGATCGTCATGGAACAGATGGTGTTTAGGCCAAAGTGCGGAAATGGGGTGATCCGTCATGACAAGGAAATGATCCGCGTGTGTAGACAAATGCCGCAATAGTGATTGGCACACGTCCAGCATCATAAACCTGCATTCTTCCGCGCCATCCCATCTCAGACCCAAACTGGGTATGGAGAAGTCGCGAACCATCATGGAGACAAGCAAATCCAGAAGACCTGCGTCAAGAACGGCTAGCCCTCCCCCTTGACTCCTTTGACATATTTGCACGAGAAAGTCAAGAAATGGAAGGGCTGTGTGTATTTCGTCCTGCTTTTGAGCCGAAATATAGACGTCGGTCAAATAACGGTACATAGGTTGGGAAGTCGTTCCTTCCTGTGACCTGTGACACAGCATCAGCACCCGTTATAGATATTATGGAAGACCACAAACCATTCCTTTGGCATGCAAGCGAATATTTGAGCTAAGAAAAGTTGGATTTCGATAATGGGCCATCTGCCAAGACTTATTAATAAGGGTTCTGTCTGGCGCACGGCAATCTGAGCCAGAAGGATGCTCAATGCCTGCTGCCTAATCTGTTCGCGATAAAGACCAGGCCTACAGACATCGATTCGTTGTCAGCGACATATGAAATGGGATGATGCACGCACCGTGATAATTCAAGAACGTCATTGTATATTTGGCTCAAATTTGCCGAAGGCAAGGTCTGTTCATGAGAAAACATCGAGTTGAGAGCGTTCAATCTTCGGCGAATGATGATATTGTCGAATCCATCTTTGACAGCCTCTCCAAATCCTAGTAAAACTCGGCCAAATATAGTGCCAGGTCCCCATTCCGTACTCGTGCTGTCATTTGTACGCGAGAGCGACCTAATCGTGGACATCCTGACTAGTTCAGGATCCTCGAAAACACCGGCCATATGAGTTTGTGCAGACATGGTGGTGGTGGGTTGAGATCAGTTGGCTTTCTGGCAGGACTCCGTACCGGAGAAGCCTTTCACAGCATGTCATGGCTCCGAGTCGCTGCCAGCCCTCACCATCACGGCAGATGCCACAAATCACAGGGTAAAATCATTAAGCAAATGGATATGTGAGTAATTGAGCAGACAAATAAGGACTTCAGGACTTTACGCCGTAAAGAACAGATTGCAGTCAACAGAGTAGCTCGTCCCGTGGTGCCTTGCACTGTCCGAGTCTTGCGCGCTGGCGTGGCGCTGATTTCCACGTGCACGCGTCCCAAGCTAAACATTTTTGGCAGGAAGTTCTGGTTTCTGGGTAAACCACTTAATCATGTCACACGTCCTAGTACTATTACTGAAAAATCTTGTAGGCACGTATGTGGACCGATTGCAAAAATACTCCTGTGCAAACGGCGGGAGAATCCTTCAGCGTTTTGCGCCTGTCCTATCACACTACCTCTCAATCCGTGTCGTCTAACCTGCGGTGAGAAAAACCATCTTTTGTGTTCGTGGATAACTGATCAAGACATCTCGTAGAGCAATATAGTGTAGTTATTAACCAAAATAATTCCGTGTTGCGTTGACTCGTTTTGATACAGAACATCACAACTTGCACACAGCTAGATGCGGCGAGGCTAGCCCTACATAGGTCAAATCGATAAATTTTTCTGCACAACAGTGATTAAACATAGCTCACCGTGAAGGAACAGGCGCCCTCGCTTCACGTCATGCACAGCAGATGTAATACCAGAAGCAATTTTACCTCCATCCTCGAATACCTATATGCGACGCTTTGATTGGGCCAGCCGTAGGCAAAAATAAGGCCAACTCACCTTTTCAACCTTGAATTTATGTCCGTAAAATACACCTGGGCCTGTATTCAGAGATATGCGCAAAGCAGATGATGCTACCGGTGTGGACGGATTTGAAATATGTTTCGTGAAGAATGTGATAACATCAGACAAGGCTAAACCAAATTTCTTCGGCACAAAGGTTCAGGTGAAGTGTTCATAAATGACTTACCGCCTGCCCACACCATCCCGTCTTGGTCGATAGAAAGATTATCTATCACCCGCTCTGAAGCAATCTTTACATGACATTCCGCAGTGTGAGTGGCGCATTGACTTACTAGTCGGTATAACGTCCGTGAGGACAAGACTGTTATCGGTTTGGCGCTCAAGCACAGTGACCGAGGCTTTCACAGAGTTTGCCACGTAAAAGGTATCGTTTACGCTGGTGATGCCATTTGCATCATGTATTTTCGGGGTTGCAAGTTTGCAACCTTCTTCCACATGACAATATCCAACGGAAGTGACCGGTGTTCTTAGGATAAAATTCAGTCGTCTCATCTGCAACAACAATTAAGTGAAACTATTATCCAATAAGACATCACAAAAGACTTACCAAGCCGGTTTTTGCACCGGCATCGTTAGTGAAATAGAAACTCTTCCCATCAGGGGACCCAACTACATCGTTAGGTGTAAGTATAACTGGACTGTGCACGGTATGCAGGTGCGTCAATGTCGACCCTCCAATCTTCGTCTTAAATATCTCGATTGTCGAATTTGCTCCAAACTTTTGTGGATCCTTGTCGACGAACGGTTGGTGATTCACAAGGTACACAAACAGCTCCTTGTGATTAGAGGCTGAAGGTACGACATCCATGCCATGCAGTGAGAGACCTTGCGGAAGGCCGGACACTGTCAGGCGCGTAATGCGCGAGTTTTGCGGGTCGTACGTCGCAACATAGTCTTCCTGGGACCGTCCGGACGCGTTGAGTTTTAAAAGAACTGGGGTCCATTGTGATCGGCTTTGTGGCGTTGAGCATGCCAGGTATAAAACCCCGCTAGGTTGATGAAGAACGATTTCTGAACGGGAATGCTGGATGGTCAGCGCGTTGCTCATTTTCATGATAGCTTCACCGTTTACTTTCGCAAGCCTGAAGCTCTGGTATGACTTTGCAATCCTTGTTGCCCACTGGTTTCAGTTAAACCCTTTAGCACATGGCACAAATGAACTTTTGAAGCATTATAGATCTCACATTCTTCGATGACGCGGCCCCAACCAAAAGTTGTAAGGATTGGTTTGAAATGGAGTTGGTATATAACACCCAGTAGTGCAGCTGCCACACCGAGTACAGTGAGGATTGTACGCGCCATTTCACGGTTTTCAGGAGAGACTGGCTGCTATCTTTCCTCCCGGAAGTTGTCGGCTCGAAGTTCAAAAAACCACGCGATATCTGAGTCCGATAATTTTTCCTTTCTAGGTCATCAACATCATGTGATCCCGTCGCCTGTCACGGCCCTCTGATCTCATGGGAGTCATCCCGATCTCCACTTGACATATTACGTACCCAGCCCGTGTTTGAATGGACTCGGAAATAGTCAGGTGGTGAGTTACGTGTAGAGTCTAGACACATTAAGAGGCGATTTTGGTTTTAGTCATCTAGGCGACTCAACCGTGTCAGAAACGCTATCCTGAGGTACAAAGTTGTCTATTCTGCCTCGGGGAGACTAATGCTAACTAGTTAGAAGCTGCGTCTGGCCAAAGACCGCCCTCGGCTCGGCAGTGAGGTCAATTTTAAGAAGCTCTTTTTCAAGCCGACAACGCCATCGAATTGGGCGATGACGATGTCCGAGTTGGACGATTTCAGTGAGCGAACTGAACACCATTTACGGCCAATATTGCGAGGGTCAAGTGAGAGACCGTTGTGAAGTTAATGCCGAACCATCGCCTGGATGAGGGATAATCCGTTGGGAAGTGGTCGCTTCCAAAGCCTATTTCCCGTCAAGTGATTCAGATACAGTATTCAGTGATCCACTCGATGCGGAGGAGTTACACATCCTCCTTCAAGTACCAAGTAAGTGCAGTTGGCTCGTCCAGTCACATACGCATCGCCCACGCCTAACTGGTCCTTTGAAAAAGAAGCCGCTGTCAAGGTACTTATATTTCCCACACCGCGATCCAATGGCCCCTTACGGCTATGCGATTCGACAAGTTGACGTGAAGCTGACCGCGACATAGTAGGAGTGGCAGTGCGAGTCGAAGTTGAACGGAATTTCCGTTGACGAGGTTGCGCTTATTAGTATGTATGTCGTTTCTGCATCGTGTTTGTCCCTTCACGGGGGGACAAACCGAATATCACTTTTACTCGCGAATCAACTCAATACCGTGTGCATAACAGAGCCCGCTACCATTCCAGTCGAACCTTGAGCACGGCTTGACATGAATGGAATGGCTGACAAGGTGCAGCAGGCAGGACGTACGTTTAACGCTTACCAAACATCGTCCTTTCTCCGACCGACCGCACGTAATGATTTCTCATATATTGGGATGACGCTATTATGTCGCCAGCGTGTGCAGCGCGATATCTGGATCCCGAAGCATGTGCCGACCGTTTTCAAGGACAGCCACCGCGCTGAGGTCGATGTATGGGCGGTGTAGTAACTCCCGCCGCACTAGCAGTGGTAGCTCGTCCTTTGCGAGACTCGAACGAGGCAAGTCTTTCGAATGAAGTATTTTTGTGCAATCAACATGCATATGCGTACATGTTACTTGCTTTCGAATTGCCGTTTTATTAATTTTGAGCAAAGATCTCTGAACGCCGGTTCGCAGGTGTATGTGCACGTGGGAACTTGAAGACAACACGCCATGACGCGTCCTTTTTATCATCGATTATCACGATTTCTATTATATTCCTTATGCCACTGCAATCGAAAGCGTGGATATCCATAGGCGACACCGAGCTGGACGCGTTCAACATAGAGGCAACGAATGATGGGAAGAAAGTGACAAGTTGGATTGTTTCGGACAGGCAAGGCGAGTCTTGGTTATTAATTACAATTCCGATTTAGCGATATTGATCACAGACTTAGGAATTTGCTGTCAACTGGACCAGACCCCGCATAGAGCTGTCGACTATGATGTCAGTCCAAGTGAAAGTCGACGGCGTCGATTGCACAGGGAGGCTGATGAAACCAGGCAAAAATGTTGTCTTCAACAAGTCCGCATTCTCGACATCGCATACCACTATCAAGCCTTTCCTGTTTGGTGATTTGCAGCTGACGGTTTTTGAGCATAGTCTGTTTGTCACAGCTGGCTAACTGTTATAACTTGTCGCCTCCAGACGATGACGCTTTTCTGGACGTCTCTGCCTCGACAGATATTGGTACAATTACAGAGAAGGAAGCTTCTTGGGTATCATTCCAACTACGGCCCACCTCCAACAGAACAGAAGGTACACGAACGGGCGAAGAAGGCTACCGTCCACAGGGTCACGTATGTTTGCGTCACAGTCAACCATGGTGTCATGTATTCAATGAGTTTGCATGGGTCAGACTAGGCGAAGAAGTACAGCGTCGGTTCAAAAAGCTCGCTAGAACGGAACTTCTCGACAAAGACCAGGTCATTACCTTTGTCTTCAACTACAGACCACTCGGTTCGTCATCTCTAATTATTCGACATTCAACCTAACTGTTATGCAGATGTCCTCAAAGCCAACGGCATCGTTCCTTCCAATGTAGGACATAAGCGCCGTGTGCCTGCTGATCTTGAACCGGAGAATGTTAAGCAGGAAATAAATGGTGTCGCAGATGCAGATGCCGCCAGGATGAAGGCTTTAGAGGTTCGCTGTCGTTCATCTTGATTTCCCTGGACTAAAAGTGATGACCGTAACTGGTCAAGGACGAACTCGAGACACTCCGAAAATTAACTTCGAGCTCAAAGTCAAATCCAGCCAAGAGGATGAAGTTGGAGCCTTTGGTTCCGAAAGGTTTCGTGTCTGGAGAAGTGATAGACTTGCCATGAAGCCGAAACTCAAGTGTAGTCCTTTAACTTTCTCGTTGAGAAATTTCTTTCGTCCACACCTTAGCTTCAACGGATTCTCATTATTAAATAAATAATTGTACGCTACTCTGTTCTACATACATACATAAGTACTTCATATCGTGCTCTACATTGCGAAATTTGCAACTTCCATACGTCGGCTCGGACTCTGTGAACCATGCCACGACTCATAAGATACTCAGCCTGGATCACCGTCTATGGAAACGAAAACGAAAAATTTAATATTGAGGTATCAAAAGATGCAAAGAAAACCACATGATCACGTCAGAAACTGGAGCTCTACTTCTCAGGTCTTGATTAATCAGAATTTTGTAGTTTGCTAGAGTATTACAACTTCAACAGCAACTCGCCCGAAAGGTCGAGTCAAGGTAGATGGTATTCGATGTGGAGGCAAAGTTACATATTCCGAAGGGAGCACCAGCATGCTTAAATTTGCGACATCAAACGATTTTGGGGAGATAGTTCTCCAGAGATATGCGGGTTTCCATTACACTAATAGTACGTGGCGGGTTCCAATCGAACAAAACATGCTCATGTCCGACGAGGAACAGCCCCGGGATCAAGCAGCTAATACGAGGATAAAAATGAAGCGGCCTGTAGTCGTCAGTTCGCTTTGGCGCCATGATGCCATTATGCGTCGAGGCGCGACTGTGTCCAGACAACAATGCGAAGGTCGATTTGCCCCGCTTACTACATACTGCATATGTAGTACCAGCGCCTGAGGAGTAGTTGCTCGGGAAATGAAACAATTTTCGCAAACCGATCTAACAAGAAGAGGGACATGCCCTCCAGTTGAATCCTTTCGACTTTCTTTGCTTGTTACACGCAAACTTCTTTTTTGTAGCGAATGGACCGTGAGTAGCTTTGACCCTAAATGAGAGTGACAGGAACGAAAACCTTATCACGCATGTCACAGTCACAGCGGTAAGTTTGTGGATCCATGTTTGGCAAAAGGGCAATCATGATTGGCCCATATAATCACGAGGGCAGCTTCACATTCACCACAACACGAGCAAAGACACCGACGTAGACACAAGTTCTTGTAAGTAGAAGAATGATGGGAATCCGAGGGCGGACGTTGACTCTCAGCGCAACTTGAATAGCGGGCAACCGAAGGCATAATCGAACCCTTTCGTTGATGCCCGACTATGGTGAACCCCTACGTCCCGGGATGGCTGGATACCTAGCAGACCCCCCTGGCTTGAACCGGGAATATCCAGACCCTCCTGTACGGATGAATCACACCGCAACATCGATCCTCCACACCACTCAGCTGCCGACCTTGAAGGTATATCTAAATCAGGCATTGGCAGGCTCAATCACCGATATCTCTCCCTGGAAAAGTCCTGCCGAATGGATACACGCAAACCACGAGTACATCAGTTCTGTTGTGAAGGATGTTGCTAAATTGGCTGGGTATAATGAAAACGAACTAACTAGTTGCGTTGATCAATCGATCGTATACCCGGTGAGTTATGATGATCTACACCCCATGGGCACATTCTTTCATGCAATTTTATACAGCGTCTCGTTGCCTATACATTTTCTCATATGATGCTCTGCCCAAAAGACCAGAGGTGCCACTCCTGAGCCTCCTTCCGGCGTGCCAGCTGATGTTTTCCCTAGTGAATTGCATTCGTTTAAGAAGTTATTGCAAGAATGGAAAGCCTGGGATAGTATTACAATGATTCGACTCCAGCATACGGTTAAGAGATGCATCATACGTTCCTTCGAACACCTGCAAGCACGTATTCGACAGTTTATTCTGCCTTAATGTTTCTGATGTTTTCTGCTTAGCCGTTCTGTGGATCACATATACGCGCATTGGATGAGATTATGGCTTATGATATTATTGATCTTTCTGCCCGTTTGACGGTCATCGTCAATGACGATGATGGATTTGTGGCGATGATAAATCTTCCACCCGCAGAGGGACATTCTCTTGTGAACCTTCTTCAAGCTGTACGTTTACATATTACCTATTACCAAATGTGGCACTAATTACGATTGTATTACTAGCGCTTGGACTTCTGGATTGAACCAGAATACAAAGGTCGCCATATCAGAGCACTAGTCGAACTTTCTCAGATCACCGCTCAGTATCCTGATTATATGAGTCTCAGAGGAATTGGAATTGAATATGGCCCAGCTGCTGGGAATGGGTTTGGAGAAGTCTATCGAGGTCGACTCGGCGGTCAAAAGCTCGCTATCAAAGTCTTGAGGGTCTTGCGCCGGATGAAAGACACGAAGAGTATGCAGGGCGTAAGTTCCTCGTTTGTCCCACAACAGCCTCCACTAAAAAGCTGCTCAGACATTCTTACGCAAGGCTGTCATGTGGCGACAGCTTTCGCACCCGAACGTTTTACCATTCTTAGGTCTTTATCGTCTGGAACGAAGTCCCCCGTTAATGTGCCTATTAACGCCATGGGTGGAGAATGGAAATTTGGCTGAGTACCTCAACAAGTTTCCCAACACAAACTGTCTTCATCTGGTCAGGAAAATCACAATCGGTTGACTTTATATACTGATCATTTCTTGGTATAGTCGTTAGACATTGCGCAAGGTCTTGAATATTTACATGGCATGCAAATTGTTCACGGGAATCTCAAAGGAGTCCGTGCAATAACATTAGAATTTGCCTCTAACTGATTATCATACAGCCCAACATTCTCATCTCACCGTCTGGGAGGGCCTGCCTTGCAGATACCGGTCAAGCCGCTCCGAAAAATATCAAGGATCTTTTGATGACTGATACGATACTCGGGACCGAAGGCACATTGAAATGGCGGGCTCCTGAACTGTTATTAGCCAAATCGAATGACGATACACGACTCGTCACGCAAGCCACAGATGTTTATGCGTTCGCAATGGTGTGTTACGAAGTGCGTGAATTTCGCAATTTCATTTCAAACTTGCGCTGACCATATGTGGCATTGACAGATGTTTTCCGGCGAACTTCCATTTCGTGATTTTAGCGACCAGAAGCTCGCTTCCGCATTGGTGCAGGGTGAACGACCTCCTCGTCCTTTCCATCCATTATCTAGATTGCGTGGGCTGGACGATGACATGTGGGATGTCGTCGAAGTGTGTTGGAATCAGGACGCAGAGAAGCGCCTTGAAGCTAGCCAAGTTGTCGAATGTCTGCGCCAGTTTCTACGCTTCGTCATTGATATTAGGCCACCGTACTCAAATATGGCACCAAAGTCACTGATGTGGTACAAACAGGAAGATCATCCATTTTGTGCCCTCGCACCCGCACCCGAAGATAACGATACGCTGAAGCGGTTGAAACACATTTCAAAAGGGGATAATTCCGGCCTCGCCAACAACAATCAAATATATCCCCCATCGACATATATTGAAGATGGTGAATTTTGCAGATCTCTGCATTCTTACAATGTTATCTTATCATATATTCCTCAGCCGACGATGACACACGCTCGGTATGTGGATTGCTCACTGATTTTAGTTTTCAAACTTAAAATCAACCAACGCATGATCTACCCAGTCCACTCCGGAGGAACCCCCTGAGCCGCTCACTATTTCCATTGATTTGATCCATCTAGACTTGTCGGAACAGGATTCTATGGATGTCGATTTTACCTGAATACACAGTTAGTCTGCATCTAAATTGAGACTTGGCTCAACAAAATGCTAGCTGGCGGCTCATAACTTCCAACCATTGTTCGGCATTTGGTCTAAACATGAAGATGGGTCTCAGTTGGCGACTCGTTATTCTAATATTTCAAAGAATTTCCGAATGATTTGCGGCGATCTGCTGTGGTATACCAAGACATACAGCTACTCACTTTAATACGCATTTGCACATGAAATCCATGCAATTGGAACATTTAAACACAAGTATTGGCTGAAATATTTGTCATTTGCCATGCCTATCCAAATTCAGCCATATTACCTAATCTTTATCGCTTGTCTTCAATCATCAAGTACAATCCAACGTCTACAGAGATGGTTGTGCAAGTGCGTCAGCTCATTTCTGTTTTCTCTAGAAATTGCACAGCATTAGCTTTATTCATTTTGTTTACACAGACCACTACAGATCTTGGATCGGATGACACAGAGCCCATGGAAATTGAGGCATGTCGATTAATTGTACTATGAACATGGATCTTACTATCCATGTAGCCGACCCTCTCTGGAGGTGGCCAAAAGGTTTTGAGCATGAAGGATCTTGAGCGTCGACGCTTTTGCACCACAGTTGAATCAGTCTACTATTATCGTGAAACGGGTCGTAATTGCTGTGCTGTATTGCTCTCAACATCCTTTCTACTCCGAGTTGGCGAAACAATCGGTGAGCCTCTTTCTTTACTGCTGTCAATCACCTAACACGTAAATTCTTCAAATCTGGAGCACTTGCCAAAGTCCCTTTCACTGCAAGACCTCCTACTCAATCTGATGCCGATGACGAGAAAATTGATATCTTTGAACATTATCCCAAGATGGAGCAATTTCTCAAAGTTGGACGGCTTTCAGGGTCTACTGACTTTCATGCAACACCAGTCCTAAACGTCAATGCACTGGGTGTGAGTTTGTCAGGTGTCGGTGTCGACAAACACAGGGTGGACGACCAGCCGTATCTGATATCGCTGAGTGCCATTCGGCTAACTTTGAGTGACCAGCCTCGGTGTATTTCCTGGTGCGAGTCCCCGCCTAACTAGGAGAATTAAGTCTGACACTTGTGCCCAGGGAGTTCAAAGACTCGAAAGGCATTTTCTATCCTAGTACTACGAAACTCTTGGTCATAGTTGCCAAACACCCAGACGGCCCCAGGAAATCTTTCCCTTTTGAATTGCGGCTCGAGAAGGAAATGAGCGTCGCTGTACATCATATTGGTATGGTAGCCCGCGTCACGCGTTTCCTGGAGAGGCCAAAAACGGCCGACTCCTGGAGTTTCAAAATAAAGGCCCCTTATAGTCCTCGTTGCGCCAAGGAGGCTCTAGCAGATGCTCAACATGCTGATAGCAACAAACAGTTACCTTCCATCGTTGGTTTGCATGCCGCCGCAAAGCCCTGGATGGATGCAATAGCAACGTGTGTCTTTGTTCCATAATTTTGGTTTGCTGACACTCATTTTACTGGAGTCCTATGTTTACGTCTTCTTTAAATTTGAATGCGGGCGATGGAGAGGGAATGACTGCAAGACTCCAGGAGATGAAGATTTGAATTCCGATTATACATGAAGTCGCTGAAACCTTCGCAATCGGTCGTCGATGTGTAGGGTAATTCCTGACTACTTTGACGCTCTGGTGTCAAATACCCCGTCTCCAAAACGCTAGGATCTGCACCGATTTGTTGGAAAATTCGACAAAGTAGTATAACGATGATTTTAGAATTTGATAGGGCTGATTGTTAGTGTAGATATTCATCAAATACACAGGAGTGAATATTTTTTATCGGCGACGAAACGACTCAACCCAGAGCGAGCCACGCGAACCCAAACTAGACAACCATTCCACTCACCTTATGTAAAACCATTTCTCATGCATTCGGTTAGGAATTCGGAATTAACATCGTTGGTAAAGACAATAAGACTATCATCATAAGGTCGCCGCCCACGTTTTATGTGTATTCCCAGAACAAGACGCGCTCGTCACTGCACGCACCGAACTTCAGCAGCAACAACAGAGTCAACACACCCAACACAGCTCCCCAAACAAAATCAGCTTCCTCTTCCTCTCCCTCAATCCTGCCTCTAACCTTCAACCATATTGATTGAGAATTGTAGAAAAGTTGAGAGACGTGCGCGGTAATGTGCACGGCGGGAATCGCGTTATATAAAGACTCTTTATAGCGGTCCCCGACTCTTTGTCGGGTTCTGTCGATGCGAAACGTCGGCTTCTCCCTTTGTGACCACACCCGGGTTCTCACGGTTTCATCCGAAACCCATTTGCTACAATATAGCCCCTTTTATGAGCCACATTCATAATTGTTTTAAACTCTGGAATCGTTCTACACTTTCCCCACTTTATCCGTGCCATAATGCATCAAACAGTTCGGACAGGCTGATTGAGAGTCCCATAACTCGTTGACGATGAAGGGCCCGGTTTTTTTATGTAATATTGTACAAGATATGCAACTGAACCTAGTATGTAACTATGTATATTTAGCTCCTTATTGTCCAATTCCAACATTAGCTTCTGCCCTCTTGCTTAACCTAAGACGAGTCGGGGACTGGCGCTCGTGCCGCTACGATTTCTATACGCGATCAGGATATATGAAATATAAAGACATGCCAGATGCGGCCTACCTTGATCTCGGCACTATTCCTTTCTGGTGTTATCAGCACGCGGCCCTCCGAGTCACTGCACTTGGATAACTTGATAGCCGAACACTTTACAGCCATATATCATGGGATCCTCAGCTTCCAAGCCTGTTACCCCTTCCATAAATTCTGTCGAGAACGAGAAGCGCATTCTCTCCAAGATGTCTCTCGACATGTCTTCCCTGAACCTTTCTTCTCCCAAGTCGGAAGATGGTAGCATCACGCTGTCCAACGTCGCATCTTGGGAGTCTTCTGTCTCCGCTGATCCAAAGTTGCAGCTTGCTCGCACCATTTTGTCGCACTCAGACATCAGGTCGGCGTTGCAGTCTCGTGCGGCGCATATCGCAGATGTGCACGTGTTCAATAACGAGATCGTGTTTAAGACGCTCCCTATCACAGACCAGAAGAGCTCGGGACGATGCTGGATATTTGCCACCACAAACATTCTTAGATACGATATCATGAAGAACTTGAAGCTAAAAGAGTTTCAGCTCTCTCAGGTATGTGCGCATGAATGCGTATGGAATGAGCTCTGAGCTGTCGCTAAATGATCACCCCAGCCGTACTTGTTCTTCTGGGACAAGTTGAACAAGGCCAACTACTACCTCGAGCTGTCGATTCAGCATGCCGACCTCCCGCTTGAAGACCGGTTGATCTCTCACCTTTCGGGTGGTGATCTTATTAGCGACGGTGGTCAATGGGATATGATTTGCAACTTGCTCGAGACCTATGGAATCATCCCGCATGCTTTATACCCGGAGTCTCTCCACTCTTCGCTCTCCTCTCCGCTCAATGCTCTTCTCAAGACGAAACTTCGCGAACAAGCCCTTATCCTCCGACGCCTGTCGTCTTCACTCCGTTCTCGGTCATCCCTATCACCCGATGCCATTCTTGCCATGCTGCGAACGAAGAAGGAGGAATTAATGAAGGAGATTTATACCATTATGACTGCTACACTCGGCGAGCCTCCGTCACCTAAAGATAAGTTCTCGTGGGATTATTACACCGAGGACGGCAAGGCAGGCCACTGGGAAGGTACTCCTGTAGAGTTCTACAAGGCGTTTAGTGGGAAGTATTCGGTCAGTACATGGTCTCACGTCGAGTTAAGACTACTAGCTTATTGATCGGATTGGTTTCCTAGCCGTCTGACTCGTTCTCACTTATCAATGACCCAAGGAACCAATACTCTAAGCTTTATACCGTCGATAAACTTGGTAATATCTGGGGTGGACGACCCGTTCTGTGTACGGCCGCATTTGTTATCATCTCTATTATTTGGCTGACCTTTTCGGACATATGCAGACGTCAACACAGAGATTGAGAATCTGAAGAACGCTGTCGTGAAGGTATTTGTTCATGATTTCATGTCGTCCTTGGTACTAATCTTATTGTATACACGTTGTAGATGATTAAGTCAGGCCAGCCAGTCTTCTTTGGCTGTGATGTCGGCAAATTTTCAGACAGTTCGAAAGGGATCATGGACACCGCGCTCTACAAATACGAAGTATGACTCATCATGCTGACTACCATGCCATCACTAACACCGACGTTTTACAGGATGCCTTTTCCATCACTTTGGGCCTTACCAAAGCTGACCGTCTGCGTGTGAACGAATCTTCGATGACCCATGCAATGGTGATCTCGGGTGTTCATCTTGACAAGGATAGGAAGCCTGTGAGGTACAAAGTAGAGAACTCGTGGGGCGAGAATTCCGGTGATAAAGGGTACTTTGTCATGAGTGATAAGTGGTTCGAGGAGTGAGATTAAATTTTATTCTGTCCTTTATTTTGCTCTGGTGCTGATGTTGCCTTGGTACCAGGTTTGTTTATCAGGTTGTCGTACCTAAGGCTCTTGCTCCAAAGGATCTGGTTGCAATCTTTGAGGGCGATGAGAAGACTGTCCTGCCACCTTGGGACCCGATGGTATACATCACCGTTTACGTTGTTGCTATCAAGCTAATATCTCCATGATTTGGTTTAGGGTTCTCTCGCATAACTTGGGGTATACATTACAAATGCATCACTTTCTCAGAAGACGTCTTGATATATTCGACCCATGTACCTTAAACGAAATGACGAGGTTGTGGATTTTTAGCCTCTTGAGCTGATGTCGGCCTGGCACAATTTCTTTAGTCACTGTCTCTCCTGATGATCAAACGTGATCAAACTTTCATAAATTTACAACGATAGCTCCGAGGTGCGTAGAGAATATTCCACCACCGTTCAACTGTCATCCATGAAGAATTCTGTTGTCTAATTCTGTACAGAAGCTGTACATGTATCTCAGGGCGAAAATTGAATTCGCTCCGCCTATATTACCTCCTGGATTTGGCTTTGTTGCTCCCCCTCATCTAGTAGGTATGCTGCGGATGAACTCCTCGGCGGACTTATATACTTGACCTTGCCAAGTGCCACGATTCACGGACGCGCAATAATTCCTTACGGCATGCGTATCGCTAGTGCCGTTAGTGGCGCTCAACATAGTATGCTGTTAGTGCCAATGTCGGCATCTCTGCTCTTTGCTTCTGTGGAATGACTGATCTTCATAACAAATGGACGGGTTCAGATACGTTCATGATATCCCGTGTCGTTAGCTGCCTATATCAATGAATCATTTTCGATCAAAACTAACGAAGATTGTCCGAGTTCGTCATAAGCTTAAGTATGCTTACGTGCGAAACTAACAGATGTAGGTGACGGAGTAGACTCGATCAGGAACAAGTTTGGCTGGTCTCATTCATTCCCTTACATAAATTGTGGTATAATGTCGTAAATAAAGCATCAGCGGGAAAAAAATTGCGAATGAGCATCATGAGCGGCTTGAGATGATTTTAAATGAAGATTTCGATAATTATGGTGGTATCCTGGAGTTCTTCTTTGAATCAAGGGGCCTCGCCCTAAGCGAATATATAAGGGTTACATTACAATTGTTCCTGACCCACAAAACCCTGAATAAACGAACGTGTTACTAGGCTCAAACAGTGGGCCGCCACTGGCAGGGTTTAAATGTATAGGGTCCGATTCCCCCGATTCCAGAATGGACGTTGAGCGGAATCAAACTCTAAAATTTAGATCTGCTCTAAATTCACCCCCAGATCTTTGCTTCTGTTGCCATTCTTTGGTAGCCTTCTTTGTCTTTGCCTCAGGCACCTCCGACGATTTATCTCAGTAATATTGCCGCACTGATCGACGCTCGCCAATCGCGACACGGCAATAGTTGCCTCAAACTTGAATGTTCAGCAGCACTCGAGTACTCCGAATCATGACCGTAGCTTTGTTCTCCTGCCTCCAACATCAGTCGTCTGAATGCGTTTGGACCAGAGAACCACTCTTTCTCAGCACGTACTGCAGTTACTAGTATATGTAATAGTGCTCAGGCGCCCTTGAAACACGATCGAGGTGCAGCCAATCTTCCCAGCAACCACCGCCGCAGCATCGCCCGACAAATGAAGGTGGTTGATGTCACTGCCGCTTCTTGAACCCTTGTTGTGAGATAGAATGTGCCAGTCAAGGTAAGATATCATAAGGGTTAGCCAAAGCACCGGCTCTGTTTATCACATGCCTATAGGATATGCCCACAAGCTAGTCAGATATTAATATATGCGCCCACCAGTGGCATATGCGTGTCCATAACAATACCCTAGACGCATCCCCTCCATCGACCAGCACAAACCGCAACTATGGAGAAAAGAGCTCCTAGTTTAAGCGAGAGTCTCGGAGGTTGGCCTTACGTCGGGTCTATGCAAGATGCCTGCTTATGTTTATTCCCAGCCGCATACCTGGGCGTAGTGCTTTCCTCCATGTAGGTGTTGGATCCTGTATTTGCTGGGTATTGCTGATTCCTGAACATGATGGCATCAAAGTCTTTTTGGGATCACCACTCTTCAAGTGTATATCTATTACCAACATTACCCGGCGGACAAGCTAAAAAATCGGATTGTGGTGAGTATTTGTCGCCTTTGTTCGGAGAAATTAACCAAGACACGCTCTGCTCTAGGTGCCCCTTCTCTGGTTTGTCCGGTTTGCCAGCTGGATATATTTTCGCAAATGCGACCCTTTGCAGGATTATGGACGCGTTCCACTTATCGATGATAATCAATGCAAGCTATGTCTATCTTGTAAATCAGTTACCGCTGAATAGCGGAATCATCTTGTAAATTTTTATATTGAACCATGCTTTATGCGTGACTTATTATTTCGATTTCCAGGAGTATGAAGGTAAGGCCTTTATTGCTATCCTGCCCCACTTCCTCTTATCGTTTCATGCAGCTCGAAATTGTAGCTACTGTGAGTAAACGCGATCTCGGGATGTCCGACTACCTCTGACCGCCATTATTGCAGGAATTAATCGCTGTCACCGTCACAAGGTAAGTCTTACGCCATTGTCAGTGTAATCTAGCTATTTACGGCCGATGTAGCTTGTATGTCTTAAGGATATGGGCTTGTAAGCTGTCGCTTATGATTTAAATGAATGTAGCTAAAAGTAAATCCGTAGTTGCTCGTCAACCTCGTCGTTACATCGTGTGCTTTCTGGTGCGTTCTGACTCCAGCTGTCCGCTGACACATTCTGACCATCCCTGGAGGCCGTTGCAGAATTTCTTCAAATAAGTACGTAACCAGCGTTGTCTGATGACGGTAACAAAGGGATAGCTAATATACGCATATAGCCGCTGCAATTGGTACGCATGCTATATAGCTGGCGAGATCGTATCACTGACGTCTGAAACATCCAGTCGAAGTGTACGCATGGTATGTGATTATCCCGCACGTTAAATTCTATTTCTAAATTTGACTATAGTTTCACGTGCCCTAACCTCGGTGATATGATCAACTTCTTGGTATGCTCCACACCCAGTCCCTTGTGAGCTTTCATTGATACAAAAGCTGTCGTGCAGTGGGAGATTGAATTTGGACTCGCCTCCCACGCATTTGTCGACGTCCTGCTGGCTGGCACGATGTGTTTCTATCTTCAGAAAGGACGCACGGACACCTCCTTCAAGACTTTATTTTCTCTAACCCGTGGTATCATGCCACACAGCACAGACGGCACGGTCGTCAAGCTAATGCAATATATTGTGGGCTCCGGAACAGCCACTGCGTAGTTATCGTCTCTCTGCCTTTTCATCTGCTGTGCTCTAATGATGCATTGGTTGTAACAGCCTATGTGCGATTGCGACTGTCACCGCGGTAAGCTATGCTATCAACGGGACATCGACTTATTCCGTCTACTAACGACGGGGCGGTATGCTCATACAGACGGCCATATCACCCTACAGCATGATCTGGACGGCGTGCTATTATTTGTTGTCCAAACGTTAGTATATCCGATTGCAATAACTTTTATCTCATTTGACTCGGATTCCATTTTGTATGCAGTATATGTCAACTCCTTCCTTGCTTTGTAAGTTTGAGATCTCGTCGTAAGCTACAGTTCGCCCATTGTACATGCAGTTTGAATGCCCGACAAAGCATTAGGCGTAGAATGGAGGACTCATCGATATCACCACCTGCACCTATCTCAGACGTACGCTTCGCGGGCCCCGAATCTAGTTCTCAAGGGTCCCTAGCCTCGCGTCATCACAATGACTCCAAGGTGAGCATCTTATTTGAACAATGTATTTGAACAAAATGTTGACATTTTGATGGTACAGGCTGGGCATTCATTGGTAATGTTTAATGACTCTGCGAGTCCAGAGGGTTCTGTGGGGGAACAGCAGCCCAAAGCATCCACCCTCTTGACGGTGTGATCTGTTTTGGCAGCAGCGATATGTATCTTGTTTATATCTAATTTAGAGGGAAGGTTTACGATATGATAGAATACCCTGTATATTTTCTGCCCACGTGCATGTATAAATATGATTTGTAGATTAATAGGACTGCAACACAGTTTGCCTCACCAAACAGTGTGCGCTATCGACGTGGGTTGTTCCTGCGGCAGGAAGACTCTCGTTTGTTGATATGTATAGGTCAGGACCATCGAAAGCCTTGCCAAACAGCGGTGCACATAGAATTTTTATTTCGCTAATGTGAGGTTTCAACTTATTGAAAGGCGGATCCTATGTCACGGTTTTTGGGACGAAAAGCGGACACCGAACTTTACGTAGAGCATAAGGGGCTGAGAGACAGCAAAAGGGTAGGCATATCGGAATTAGTGATACATGTCCTACCGACGGGCATTGTTCCAGGACCGCCAGTTTATCTGATGATTCGCCTGTGTTGGTGATGGTGGCACGACTAGATTTTAAACAGAGTGCGAAGCACAAGGCGACAATAGGCGCTAAGCGCTAAGCAGCCGCTCAATTAATTTCTGCAAAAATCTGCCTGCCAGCTAGATTTTCCGACGAACTTGCCGCGGCCGGTGACCAATAGAATCCGGGGGTGCATAGAGCACTGACAGAGCATTCGCAGAGATATGATTCGACGGTCGGAGACGTCGTCAGGTACTACGGTCTGTTGCCTAGATCACGGTGCACCAGCGTTTAAAACTGCGAGTCCGCGCAATGTCCAAATGGTAAAGCGCCAGCGCCGGCGCCTCCGTTATCAAACGGGTCACCTGGCGTCATCGATGTATAAATTTTGAAGAGCCTAACCTAATGGCAACATTGCGCATGCCCAACTTAAAGGGACTAGTAACGCGTCGGAAACGGCGACGCAAGAGCAGAAGCGGGCGTGAAATTCGAAACTTTAGTGATAGCGTGAGGCGAAAGCATAATGCAGACAACAACACATGGATGCATGCATCAACACCGGCCGCAGAGACCGTGAATCATTGTGACCGTGAAATATCCGTTTAATTTAGCCAGGTGTTGGTTCGAGAGCAAGTTCGGTCGTGGCACGCGGATCGCCGTTGTGATTTCAACAAGTTGATCCATCACCGTTATTCCGCACCATCAACAGACCCTAGGAATCTGCAATAATGTCTTCCCAAGTGGAAGCACCAGCACCAGCAGAAGCACCAGCAGAGAAAGACATAGACGAGCTTGACGACTTTGAAGAGTCCGAGGACGAAAACACCTCAGAATTCCGCGTTCGAGACCCTCTCAATCCACCCACCGCAAACCTCTTCTCGACGCAAGCTTTGCACAGTATGTCGAGTCGATTCCAAACCAAACCAAAACTTTTGACCTATTTTGTTCTCTTAGCTCTTATTCACGAAGGTCTAATTGACCTGAATCCTGCGTATCAGCGGGGCGAGTTACTTTTCCTCGAACCTTTGTGGACGCTGAACTCAACGGAGCTTGCTTGGTTTCAACAGACGTCGTATGGTCCGAATCAAAGCAAATACACTTGATAGACTCCATCTTCCGCAACTTCTATATACCCCCTGTTATCTTTGCTGTTCAGAAAGACGATGAAGGGGAGGAGGTTAGGATTTGTGTAGATGGGAAACAACGGTTGACGTCTATTCAGAAGTTTTTCGATGGACAAGTGAGTTTATACTTATTCTGTCCATCTACCTTCTGGGTACTCATCGCGGCCTGCTTGTAGATACCCCGTGCGTGTTCAAAGCTTGTATTCACAGAGCTGCATCTCACCTCTCCGAAATCTCAGATCGAGACTCCAAGACCAAGAAAGCATACTGGTACACACGCTCCGAAGCACAAAAGAACTCCCGGCTGGACATCCCCGCTCAGTGGAAGAAACACTTCGCAGAACAACAAATTACATGCGGTCAGTCGCCTACTTATTTTCATCCAAACTGATCACCCCGTTTTATTTCATAAGTATTAAACTGAACGTGTTTGCCACTGCCAGTGGAATATCGTAACATTGCACCGGGTACCGAACGTGAAATTTTCCAGCGTGTGCAATTGGGCATGACGCTGACAGCTGCCGGTGAGCCCCCTTCATTGACCGCCCCTGCCCCGCCCGAAAGCAATCCAAACGTTATTGTACCTTCCAGAAAAACTACAAGCAATAGCATCACCATGGGCGCATTGGATATGCTCTCTCGAAACAAAACACGTCCTCTCCGACGGCGGCCTCTCTGCCATCCTAGACTGGGACACCTCCCGCGGACGAGACTTCCAATGTATAGCCCAAATGGTGTACTGCTGCGACGGTCTCCCCGACTACCTACTCCCTACCGCGCAGAAATTGGAGAAATGGCTCGTTAGAGTCGACCCGCCCTCGGAGAGTTTCATGTCTCGTGTTGATAAGGCTTTGTCGGAGGTTTGGTACCTTGCTACTACGAAGAATTTGGATAAGGGGTTGAAGAAGTTCGAGAAGAGGGTCGCGCCTGTTGAGTTTGTGTTTATCGGTACGCCCACTTCATCTCCTCTCTCACTCGAATCTGGTTGACATAACCCTCTTTAACAAACACACAAGGTGTACTCCTCTACGTCATGCGCGACTACTCGCACCAAGACCGCGCCGAAGCGATATACAACATGCGTACCCACATTCGTGAGCAATTCAAAGACGTCCGCAACAACGCCCACGTCGGACGTGCGCTATGGCTGTTCGTGCGCTCTATCATGCAGCCGGGGAGCGTGTCGCTCGATGCAGCGTTCGCTACTACGAGTTCGCAGAAGACGATGAAGAGGAGGAGGAAAGGGGGGGGTGATGATGATGAGGATGATGAGTATAGGCCTAGTCCTGTTAGGGCTTTTGGGACTTCTTCTGCTAAGACGAGGTCGAAGGTTGCGAAACGGTGAGACGTGCGTACATCTTGAAGCGGATGGGGGGAATTTTGTTTGATTACGAGTATTATGTTTCTTCTCGAGTGTACTGCGAAGCTGTCTTATCAAAAATACACGTACATACATGTATGTATGAATGTATACCGCACATGTACATAGCCATAACGTGCCCCTACATCTTCCCCCTAGCCGTATAATAAACCTCTTTTCCCGTTCCCTCCGTCGTAGCCCTAGCATACTTAAGCAACAATTTATCCCGCTCTTTCTTATCTACAGCACAGTCGGCAAGGAAGGGGGCTATATCCGCTGCGAGCCATTTGGGGCGGGTGAGGAAGAGGTCGGAGAAGCGGGAGGGGGGGTCGAGCGGGAGGGAGGAGGAGGGGAAGTAGGTTAGGGTTTTGGGGTGGGTGTCGGGGAAGGAGGTGGAGAGGTAGTTGCCCTGTGAAGGGGGGGTTTAGTTTGGTTAGTGCGTAGAAGGATGAAGGGTGGATGTATGCGTACGGAGAGTAAAGGTAATGATACG
>KN833062.1:0-16309 GCA_000827315.1 Piloderma croceum F 1598 | reverse complement strand
TACGGTCGTTGAGCTGTATCAGCTCCGATTTCACACTAAAGGGCGAGCGCCCTGTTCGGTTCGGGTGCACAATGAATTGATGCCGATTTCAGGCACACTTCCGCGTCACCAGTATCTATCGCGACGTCGTCGCTGTCAAGGCTTCCGTCAAGTATATGGCTCTTTGTGGTGTGCATTGCTGCATAAAGTCGTCTCTAACAGCTTTTCTAATAAAACCTCTTCGTCTTCGAGGTTGTTTCAGGATAATCCCTAATTTAGACTAGATTCCGAAACCGGTTCGCTCCCGGATAACAGTCGGAGTCAATACTATCATTGACTTTGCCTTATATATCGCAGCATAGTTGGATCACTTTCTCCCTTTCCCCCCTGCTTTCGCAGACACCGCGCAGACACCCCATGCTTACGACTGGCCTCAGGCTGATTCTGTCCGGCATCCCCAACCTTCGCATGTGGACAGGAGCTCCTAAGCAGTACTTCAATTATATACTGTCAAGGCTCCACACAGTTGGCCATCGGAGAGCCATAGCCGCGATACCATGTTTGTATGGTTCGCTCATTGCACTATTTGCATGTCCGGATGCCGATCGCATTTTTATATGTGAGTGTCCGCCGAAATTTTGTCTGTCAAGAAAGGCATCACGCAATGGCGTCCCTGACTTAAATGCATTCAAGTGCTCCCAATGTTGGCTTCGCTGGCCTTGTTGTAAATTTGCGTATTCAGTGAGTATTTTCAAATTGATTCTTGAAGCTGCTATTTATGCTTATGTTATTTCTAGTATGTGTTTAGAAGCCCTTAGTACAAATTGTCTTGCGCCGATGGTTGCCGATGCATGTATCTGTAGAAACATATAAATTCAATTTACTTCGCCAGTTTCGTTGGTTGTCGCCTGCCATGGGTATTTGTGTGGGCTGTACCCAAAACTTTCCTCGGCTTGACAAGGACAACTGCGACATATGCACTAAACTTCAACTTGCACCACAGCCTGTGACGCCAGAGGCCCGAAAGGCCATAACGGTGAGTTGTTCATTTGTCTTGTAGGATATAGGATTGACGTTGTCTGCTGTAGGATTTACCACAGTGTGCAGTGTGTGGAGTGACTTTCTTGCACTTGCGATCAGATGCCTGTGGCCGTTGTGTTGAAGTTGCTTCAATGGCAAATGGTATGATGTTTACTACAGCATGAAGCTTTCACTAATTGTGTTACGCAGCTGATGATCCTCTCGTATCCTTTGTTACTGCGCGCGTTACTGATTTTTCAGCACAAGCCTCGAAACATAGGTTGAACCAAGTCCAGACCCGCGCCCAGAGCTCGTCACTCAAAGCTGCAACTGACATCAGGCTTAAGACGGCTGCTCTTCGTCATCAAGCCAAGGCGGATACAGTTACGATCATTGCAACACTTTGGACATCGCCAAATTCAACGGCGACATTGAAGAAGGTATGCGCCTTCTGAAATGCATCTACTAGATGCTTATGTAATTTTTTTGAACCTTTCAGTTGTTACCACTTAACCTCACTGCCGTATTCAATATTTCTCACAATGCTGATGATATGCTCAAAGAGATGCTTCGGAAGGCACAAGTATCTTATGATACCCACCCCAACTACAGACCAGATGTTATGGAGGGACCACGTCCGACATTTGACATGTGCGTTGCTTGGCTGCCATGTATCAATAATATATTAAATTATTGGTCACAGGTCAT
Organism: Piloderma croceum F 1598; assembly: GCA_000827315.1. Taxonomy (NCBI): domain Eukaryota; kingdom Fungi; phylum Basidiomycota; class Agaricomycetes; order Atheliales; family Atheliaceae; genus Piloderma; species Piloderma croceum. Next base: position 14,602 of record KN833062.1, on the reverse strand, counting down.
CAGTCCAGTTTGGCGTTTTCAAAGCCCCTGGTAATATCAGTGAATTCGACCCGGAGTATGTGGTAAACACATCAGTTGGTGCCCTTCATGGCCTCCTGAAAAGCAAGAATTTGCTGTCGCAAAAGGACATTAAGGAGAAGAGTATCACCTTTCGTATTGTGCTCATTGAGCCCCCGGCGGTATGATTTTTGCAGCATGCCATGTATATCCCAATCTTACTGATATCATGCAGGTTTCTGATGACAATGAAGACCCTCCATCGGAGATCAACTTGGTGCGACGCAGCAAACGGAAGTCTACAGTCCGTATGTATGTTGGATTTACACTTTCTATACATCACTGACACATTCATTGCAGATAAGCCATCCGCTGTTGCCTCTCCGCCTGCCAAGCGCTATCGCAGTATGTTCCGCCCACAGAATATGAGCGCTACTCGTCCTCTTCAGTATGACAGCTACAAATTCAAGCGCGTCACCTTTAAAGTTTACGAAGATGGTGATACCATTAAGGTGCCGTGTGAAGTCATCGAGACTATACTTGTTGCAAGGGACTGGCAGCGGTATACGCATGGTTTTAACGCACGTGGTGGATTCATCGGGAAGGGATGGTCGAAATTTGCATTTCGTGTGAGCATGCTTCAATCTCAATTATGATTACGTTGCTAATTATTCTCCAGGGCTTGTTCAATGGCTCCAATTACGCTATACTGCAGTCAATCCCCTCTGGCTCTTCCGAGGATCTGAATTCTAAAGATTTATCGGACGAGCTAGCACTCATGACACTCGGTCAATACTTTCTAGACTCGTTTTACAAACGTGCTGCTTGTTATAAAGTGAAAGGTTTACCTCGTGAGTTTCTTATGGATTTGCATGCCTTCCGCTACTAATTGATGTGCCAGACATGCGGTGGAATGTTAATGACGCATTTGTCGGATGGCTCGAAACTCCTCCACTGCCTCCGAAGGAACCAGATGATGACAACCGAAGCTTTATATACTCAACCTTTCTAGCAACGCCCCTTCTTCCGTCTGGCCCATCATATACAGAAATGAAATTCAGTGGAAACACCGAAGTTGGTAACAACTCCGGAGCCATTGGACATGCTGTTGATGCCTATGCGCACCACACTGTTGTAGACAGTCTTGGCACTGTCCTTTTTGCAGATCTTCAAGGTACGCATCCATGAACTCATCGAAATAATGTGACTAATGTTATGGCGATTTATAATAGGCATTATTGGTCCCGGTACCACTGTTGTGCTCTTCGACCCACAAGCGCACACGTAAGTCCTCCTTCTTGTGGTTTCCTGTAGTTATACTAAGCAGCACCACTGACCAGGAAAAAACGCTGCACGGGCCACTGGGACAAAGGCCCTGAGCAAATCTCTGAATTCCTTCGCGTGCATAAATGCAATAATATCTGCCGCGCCATGGACTTGCATACTGAGATTGTCAACCCCGAATTCATTTCAGATTCCCGCGACCATCCACTTCGCATAGGATTCGAGTAATTACCCTTCACTTCACTTCATGTCACGTCAGTGAGCTATACACACAATCTTTCAAATTCTCTTTAATACTTTGTCTAACTGTCGGCACCTGAGCACTTGCTACTTATCTCTACAATATATTCACACCATATTATTGCTGGATGTGCTATTGTGTGTTCTGCTGCCCGTCTCTCTTTCCCCGTGCAACATCTCAGATGCTATGAGCAGCTTATATGCTCCTGGTGGACTGTCTGCAAATCTCCCGGTACTCCTTCATGAGCTATCAGCACCAGCTGTTTGACATCGGAAAGACAGCCCAGTATAATTCTCAGTCCATTATCTACTAACGGCAACCGACCGACTGCCACACATAAAATCTTCTGCCGATTATGTTTCAGCATCTTCTACATCATCCTGCACACTTCCGAGTATCCTCTATATTTACACTGTCTTCTAACACAACGGGAGGGTCAAGTGCGAGCTGTGCTGATGTCATAGATTGGCTGAGATGGTGCACAACTTGCTTGAGATATCACTCGCACCAAATGTATCAACTTCCCTCCGCAATATTCCTACAAAATATAACATCATTTGCCTTTGGACCCATGCATTTCACAGACTCCTTGAATCTCTGATGTGCTTCCTTTAATTCATGCCTTGCTCTTGAACATCTTCAGGATTTTATCTATTACACATATACTTTCTATACTGGATTACTGGAAGAATAAACCTTATGGACATTCTGTGCGGGATGGCTCAAAGCCCTTGGCAACCTCACATGGCCACAGCCGCAGCTGTTTCTGCAGTTCTATCTGCTCTTCTCTGTCAGTTCCATCCACCCTCTTCTGCTGATCACGTGTCAAATATGTGGGTGTCCGTCACCAGTGAGCTCAAGTCCGCAAAGTCAAGTTCGGCTTCTGATCATTGAGTTGCATTAAAGATGAAGCTATGCAGGATACATCAGAGGCATCATAGCTGTAAAGACAACCCAAACATTGTGAAATGAAAGTGCACCAAATCGTAGGTGGTCGAAAACACCCTGTGCTCGAGCAGCATACTCAACACTTACAAAACGGATGAGGTCCTCACCCCCAATAGCCTCCATCAGTGCCTTTACGAAATCTCGATCAATGGGTTGAAGGCACTGCTCGCCTCCATACTGATCATATAGTGTATAGGCAACATTCGGAGACACACCGGATGGGAGTTTCTTTTCTTTGTCCTTGCGAACAACATGATTGTTGAAGCGATCCTTCAGAGTGTTGAGCTCCTGTTGGATCAAGGTGGGCCATAACCACTGCACAAGCTCACTGTTATATGCAGTAAGTAAAAGCACAAGTCAAATCGCGAGACCACATACTATTGGTCAGGGTCAGAAGGGTTATATATCCCCGCACCAGCTTCCCAGAATATCTTAACGTTATCGCCCCATTGAAGGCGAAGTCGGAGCCACCCACGTTCGATGGTGATATTGTGAATACTTCGCAAAAACCGGTGTGCTGGCAACTCATCAAGCCCTAGATGTGATGCAAATGCTTCACTAGAAAGTGGTTGAGATCGTTTGAATGTGAATCTCGCAGCAGTGACATGTGACAACATACCGTAATGCGTTCGCGAATCCATAGAGATCCGTGGTCTCGCTTCCACAATCAGTAGTACTTTGAATGGGCATGCCTAATCACCATGTTCAGTGTCGCAACGCCATGTTTCACTAGTACATACCACCAAATTCATACACAAGGAGGAGGTACAGATACGCAATAGTAACCTTGAGTCGGTTGTTAGGTACCACCCAAATTCCCAACCACTTTCCTGACCATTTATCCCGCATTCCCCACACCGGGAATCCAATAGCTGTCAACTTATCATGGCCATCTCCACTCCACTCGTGGTGTGGTCCGAGGGCAACCAATGCAACCCTTTGGACCTTCTTCGCATGAGGCTCTCGAAGCTCGAAACCGACCTCATCTTGCAATCGCATCTCGGACGCAATGAAATCTCTATAATCGGGTTAAATAAAGACCACTACGCATGACGAGATTCATTCAACATTACTTTGTCAGATGAACCCCGTACTCATTTGCGATCCCCTCCTTAATGGTGCGTGGACCTTGTTTGCTAGTTGGGTCCTTAGCCATCTGGTCAAGGACATATTGCCTCTTCTCAGTATCAGGCATGCGTTTCGTAGTTAGCCCACTTGCGAAAAGACCGAACTTTCTGAGACGACGGGCTACGGTTGCCTCGCTGCATGAAGACTGAGACGACAGCTTTGATAATTTTATAGATGTCTACGCACCTCATTTGAATACTAGGAGTTTCAACCAGCAGCAACTGGCTAATTACTTTTCGATCGGTAATGCCGCGGCGGTGGTACTCAAACAGAAGTTCGCTTACGCGCTCATCATCTGCGGAGGCTGCCAAACAGCCATCAAAATCAGTTTTTGCATTAAAACATAGAGATAAGAATGTGCATACGACAGTGCGAATACTGGTTTCTACCAGTTGGATTGTGAGCGCCCGTTGAAGATGAAGCTGATGTCCCTTCTTGGTTCATTGGGGAGAAAATGGGCAATTTGTGTCAAGATCGTGTCGCTTTGTAAGGCATGTATTGAGTACACGTCAGCACTAGAACCACGTCGAGAACATGTTGCCAAAAGAGTCAGCTGCGCTAGTCCAATTCATGACAGTGCCAGAGAGAAGCAGAGCCGCAAGACCGGAAGCCATGGAAGAAGTAAGACAGTGGTACAGTGAGCTGTTAGAGACGACTTTATGCAGCAATGCACACCACAAAGAGCCATATACTTGACGGAAGCCTTGACAGCGACGACGTCGCGATAGATACTGGTGACGCGGAAGTGTGCCTGAAATCGGCATCAATTCATTGTGCACCCGAACCGAACAGGGCGCTCGCCCTTTAGTGTGAAATCGGAGCTGATACAGCTCAACGACCGTAGGCACTGAAAAAAAACTCGAGTGATGGCTAGGTTCGAAAGTGGCAACTGTTCGAGCTTCGCACCACGAGTCAGAGCGGTATCGATGCAGATCTTTACTTGTAATTAGTGGATTGACAGCTTCGCCGATGATCGCAAATCGATCGTCCGACATCCATTTGGGACTGTGTGAATACTGGGAACAAAAGTATGCAGGGTCAGCAAGTAGGGTCCAAAGATCGCCAGGCTACTACGTACGTAACGTCCGCCATTTATCTTGAATCCCAAGCGCATAGTACTCCCGTTTCCGGACCTTCTTCTACCTCCTTATCGATATACGTGGACTGGTGTCCATGCGAACCGAGTGGCTGGTATGTATCACATAGCTGTGATGCCATCACGAACCCGAAAAAACAAGTATGTACTAAACGAGAGACGGATCTAAGAAGGTTCAATCTAGACACCCCTCAGGCAACGAGTTGTGTCATCGAAAGTTGGGAGACGGGATGTCAGAGTTAGAAAAATAGAGACCACCCAAATATGTTTCACGTTTCCGGTCACAATCGACGTAAGAATCTGGTGGCGTACATTTGCTCCGGAAAAGGCAGACTCTTCTCCAGAATTAGCGGCGACAAAGGTGGCAACTTGCAACGTACACTTCCTTGTATTTGTGTTTCCTTAAGAATTTTAGTAAAAGCACTAGTAAGATCTAGGTTAGCGAATGTGTCCTAGACAGGTACCTATACAGGAACTGGAAACGCAGTCTTTTTTTTTGGCCTCAGAGAGAGGCTCTCTCCTGCAGAGCTTGTAACAGTAGGGCTGAACTGGGACATAATATTACTCCGGCATAATAATCCATACATGATATTAATCCGGACATGCTAATAAACCGCAAATGTCCCAAAGAGTATAGTGTTAAAATAAACCAGGATTGGACATGGTGCTCAGCCAGAGTAGGGCACCAGCTAGCTGGCAAATGCGCGATAACTATAGACAGAAAGTCGGTCATTGCACGCTATGTCACTTTGCAATCCAAACCAGGAGGCTGCACCTCTAAACCCTCCACTGAACCCTTCGAATCCCTACGAACGATATTGCTCGGTAGGCCACCACAAAGGCTATATATGAAAGCGCCGCCCAAGAACAGACAAACTGCGAAGAAACACACAGCTATTATCGCAACAGCTGAAGCCCCCACCGCCGTCCCCGGTTCCAATATATTTCCATGGAAAGTACCACTCATGACCACTGCACCGATGGCAGGTGCTGTGATAAACGAAGCGATCACGCAGACAGTACCGAGGCAGCATAGCGAGTCATAAGACTCTGTGCCACACGAAATATATAGCATCACAATGGTTGCCAAGCAGGCCCCTCCCCATATCGCTCCACCTATAGCTCCCACAGCGATCGACGAGGCTATAGGTATAGTGTGGATGTGTGCATCTGTTTTTGAACCTATGAGGAACAAGACATGGCCGAGCAAAGTGAGGCAGAGGTTTACGAAGGAGCATGCTGGTACTGATGAAATGAGGCAAGTGATGGTGCATAACGAAGATGAACTGATGCGTTCAGTAAGTGTGACTCCTGACCAGGTAGACAGCGCATCATCTGCGGAGAGAGCGGTGGCTTGTGGAGTTTTATGGGTGACGGAGTCCATGGACGACAGCAAAATGTCTTTGTGATGGGTCATGATGAGTTGGATGTAGCAGTGATCGTAGGGCAGACAATATCTTTGAGCAAGGATAATGATCCGTTACAGGTCACGCCACATGAGGGAACTGAAGACGTCAGTTGATTTAAGGTTGATGATCTTTTAAATATCTTCATTGCTGTAGAGTTGAGCAGCTGTACATAATGGCAAATGGTGAAGGACATGCGGACAGGGCGCCACCCTACTATGGCTGGTCAGGTTTTGCCGAGGATCCGGAGAAAGATGCAGTCCGGATTGTGTGGTATAATAATGATCGTGTACCCGATGTCGCCTCCTCTCGTACCCATATGACAAAGATCAAGTCATACTAGAGCTAGGACGTCAAACGCACCTTTCACAGCTCAGAGTTCATGGCCCAAACCCTCGAGGCGCTCCCGTGATTATGAGCATCGAGATACTTGCACAGCACGCAACTTCGTAGATAGCCGGCTAAGCGCCTTATAAACCCAAATATCACAAGTGGCAGTTCTGGGCACATGCGAATACGAATACGGATGCCGATGTCAGGAACGGATGTGCGGATGCAAAGGACATCTAGAATGGAATGCCCATCCCAAGGCAGTGCCGAAATCGTGGCATTTTGAGTTATCACGGAAAATGTGGCGAGGTCACCCGCAGAGCCGGATTGCCATAAATTACGCGTGTTTTACAGCATAGACATTTCGAAAAATAGACTTGCCAATAGCATCGGACCATCATGATATCTCCACGATCGTCAAGATAACCAGTGCTGCTGTAAATGTACATTTGTCCACTTCTGCTGAAAAAATAGGTAGATTTGTGGAGCTCTTGATAATCTCCTTATAGCGATGCTGAGTGAGGCCGTACATTGAAAGGCGTAGAATGAAGTGGTCGGAAGCAAAGATTTCAGGGACAGTCCACTTTAGGCCATTGTTTGGCAACGGCCTTATGAACAAAACAAACACTTTGGGCCTAATGCGGACATGCACAGATCAGCCAAAGAAACAAATGTCGCCCACGAGAAACTCTAAAGGTACCATATCTATAATTTAATTTCAAACATATACACCACTCTACATCTTCCATTGTTTCCTAAACTATGTCCCGGATGGTTCTATATTAGCAGAAGCTCTTGATAACTGTGTTTCGATCTTGATCATATCTGTGATGTGATTGCCTTTGACGCCTTTACCTGGAGATGGAAAATAATGTTGCCATGGAGGGGCATTATTACCTCCCATGCGTCATGCATTAGCACGAGGCTGCATTGAAATTTGGCCTGCGAAAGTGTGAATCAGATGGGCGTCCGCGCAGAAACTTTATCTCCAACACTCGGCATGATAATCACCTCCATTATTCACCAACAAAGCTTCCAGACGAGCCCATGACATACTTCAGAAAATCGATATATTTTGACGGCATTCAACTCAGCATCACACCACGGGGTACTTCAACTTTCAGCAGCCAGCCACTCTCTTTACCTTCGCCCCATTGCGAATCGATCATGATATTTCAGCATCACAGCCTTGAATGCGCTCTTACTGAGATCCTGACGGATTTTTAATTCTGCCAAAGTGTTGGAAGCCTCACGCCAAACGGCTGTCTCATTCTCGAACCGCCGAGTTTCCTCCTTCAGAACCCCCTTTCTCATCAATGCCCGGTGGAAAAATCGTCTTCACCGTTGCCATAAATAAGCTCAAAAAGTTGATCAAAGAGTTTGTTGGCATGCAGTATGGGGTTAGCGAAAATAAACGGCGAGGCAATTCGCAAATGCACGTGAGAGAGGTTGACTATTATCTGGGTTTCTTTTGAGCTCCGCTTCATGCATGATTTTATCAAATGAAGCCTGGTCTCGGATGTTCCTTGGACGCAAGGGGTGGTTATCATCCTACACTGGATGATCGACAATGAAGAGGGGATACTTGCGCGAAAGTGGATGTAGCGACTGTGGCGGGAAATTCCCAGTCAATGACAGCAGTGACCTGTGGATTAGACTCAGCGTTTGTGACCATAATGTTCTGCGAGTGAAAGTCACCGTGGAAAGCCGATGGCGTCGAGCGACGTGTTGTAAAGGGAGGGAACAAGTGAGCGCATGAACCATGCCCGCGAGTAAGAGAATCCCTTCCCCTTGATCCCAAAATTGTTATCACTAATATCTTGAAGGTTGGACTTCATAAAGTCGGTCCTGTATTCGATGCCGTTGGTGTGTGTGGTGGTCGATACGGCGCGACAGCATTCTAATCATACCGAAGCGCTGAGACGCTAACTCCAGTATGATATCGACCACTTGTCGCAGCACCACATCTCGCAACTGATCCTCCATTGTGTTCCAAAGAGAACTCAGCGGTACACCGTCCACTTTGGACATCAAGATATAAATTGATCGTACATCAGCCCTTGAACTCGACACTGTAATGAATAACATGGGGTACTGGGATGTTCGTGTACGCTTTGATGTATCCCATCGTGGTCACCTTGCTAGCTATCTGACTGGATATGGTGTTGGAAAGCTCAGGGTCCTAGCCATCGACTGGGTGAAGCGGTACGCGAGCGACGATGACGAATTTGTTCTGATCGTCGAGGTGAAGGTAGCGCACAAGGTTGTGCCCACCGCAGAGCTGATCGCCCCAATGGGCAAGGGTCACACCATGCAGCGTGCATGCAAGGGTGGACAGCGTGCCAATCGACTGTGATATCGATACGGGGATCAGTGACATCGTGAGTGTTTGGTGACGGCGATACGCTGGTCATGGTAGATAACTGGATGTGATGCGCGGATCTATATATTATCAGCGATGGAAAGAAAGTTAAGGTCACGGGAATAGAAGAGTGGCCCGCGAGAAGATAAAGCGCGCATGCTTTATGCCTCAGCATTGACCTTTCAACATCCTTCTTGATACGAGATTTCTTGAGGGCCGCCGTCTATTCCCCAGGGCTTTGAGCTTCATAGAATCTGCGGCAATAATGAGAATACATGTTGAGCATGCAATGACTTACTGAAACCCCCCCCCTCTTCCAAGCAATTCCACAGTATGATAGGTTATCCGTGATTTTACCCCTTGATGCAACCTTCAGCTGGTGAACCCATCACGACCATGTCATCCGAGTCACGAGGAATCAGAGGAACTGACCGAATCTTGCGGACCAAACAAACAATTCAGGCCTAATACAGGTAAATCATATTAGCGAAGGAAATAAATGCCACCCACGAAAGACGCTAAAAGTATGCTAGACACGGTTTAATTTAATTTCAGAAATTTACACCACTCGATATCATTCAACGCTTCCCAATCTATGTCTCGAATAGTTCCATCATTGTCTGTATCACCAGCAGCCCTTAACAACCGTGCACCAACCTGGATCATACCCGCGATGTGATCACATTTGACGCTTTTGCCTGGACACGTACACCAAAGATGATGTCGCCATGCGGCGGCGTTTATCATCTCCCAGGCGTGCATTATCACGAGGCTGCGTTGAAATTCGGCCCGCGAATAGGTGGATGAGAATGATGGAGGAGAGTACGATGAATAGAATGCGGATGAAAATGACTGCAAAATTGTCCGAGAGTGTGGGGTCATCAGAGGCGACATTGAGGCTAGATGGAAGTACGAGCCTGGATGGGGAAGAGTCATTGATGATTGTCAGTAACTGCTTGACTGGCACAAATAAATAAGCATCTTGACCTAGCTGAGCAATATCTCCAGCAGGGTGATTGAACCCCGCGAACTCCCAATCGCAAATGCCCACTTCTACCGTGCCATCTTCAACACCGACGAGCACAGTCCCGAACCAAATATCCCCCTGCCCAAATACAGTCCTTTCCCTGCTCGTCCAATTATCCTGTGCCCTCTTTTCAAGGAGCACGTAGTCCTCGACTCCAGCATCTTTCATATAGCCACGGACACTCGTGATAACTTTGCATAGGACAGCTTCTCCTTCGTCATTCTCGAACCTGTGGCGCAATTCTTCCTTCGTTACCTCCGATGCGTGATAAAATGCACCATGCAGATCTTTGAGAAAATGACCTAGAGCGGCCCCGGCGGATGAAGCAAGGGGAGGGGTCGTATCTGGGGAGGTGAGGAATTTGTATAGTTCAGGAATATTACCGAGATCGGATTGGATTAGAACATGTTTGGTCAGGTCGTGGTGAAGGAGGTGAGGGACGCTGACCGAAAGGTTTGAGTAGAGGACTGGTAAGAGGGAAGCAGCACCGGAAGATGCAGGTGTGTGTAAGAGAGATAGAGCGTTCGCTTCTATTGTCTAAAGCATAATATCGACATTTAGTTGATATTTATGAACCAGTAGACTCACTTGTCTGTCCTGCGAGAACGGAAGATCAGGGATCTTGGCGAAATATGGAGGCGCTTGTTTGAGCACGATGGAGGTATACCCATCCAAATAACCTGGCACGCCATCGCGATCATCCATTGCTCTCTGGTCCGGCTTTTCCAGAGCATTCTCGGGTACACGGAGAGCGCGAACTGTATGGTTCGCGTTCCCGCCCGGGAGTTCTTGTATGGTCCATTTGTGCCCGGTTAGATTTAACAGATAGGAATGGAAGTCGAACTTCAAGTTTGAAAGGGCGGCGTTTGGTGTGTCGGTTGTCATGATCGTTCAGCGTACATAGTAACTGTTGGAGTTGTAGTATTAATATTATGACTGCAAGAGCTGTAGTAATTAACAAGATGAATCAAGACGCGTTGGAAGGTAGGTTCGCACGGCATGGCAGAACATGGCTTTCTTCTTCCTAGGCAAGAACACTGGGAGTGCCACAGTCAAAAGTATGAAAATGTAGAGGCTAAACTGCAGAAAGGTTGGAGATGCTCAGGATACGCAAGTTGATCGTCTTCGCAGAGTCAACTAACTTTGAATCACGGTGTGCGCGGGTAACTTACGTAAGATTTACCCTGGACCAATATCACAAAAAGCAGACCACACCTGCCTTACGACGAGGAGAAAGTAAGCTTGATTGTCTATCACTGCTGCGATACCTCCACTTGAATCTCGCCGCACTGTTCATCCCAATACAATATAGTTCTCGCTTCTAGTGATGGGCGGCTGCGTCTTGAGCAGCCAAGAGTTCGCGGTCGCCTTGGAAGTCAAGTGTGTAAACTGCAATCGTGCAAAATGAGAAAAGAAAGATGAGATATTGTATGACAATGTGCCCTCACCTGAGCCGCATTCAGGGCAACGACGGTTCTTCTGGTCAGTCAACGTGAACCAATGGAGCTCGTGCGAGTCGGCTGGTGAGCCCGTGCATCCAATAATGCGTTGCGTGTCCTATCCATTACACGCAATCAACAACCCTGCAATATGTGCAAGACATAAATAAGCATGAGACGCACCAAAGAATAAACCTTGACTGGGTCATCAAGGGTGCCCAACCGACTAGAATCCAGCGGCTCCTCATCGAACAGACTAACGCCCTGCATCTCCGCCAAAAGCTCCAAACGAGCTAGACCGGTCGCCTGCAATTCGTCGCTGGGGACTTCACCAGCTGGGGCCCCCGGCCCAAAAAGTTTTGGTGGTTCGGCACCGCCTGAGAGACGGGCGGGTGTTGTTGAGAATGTGCGGATTGCGTGCTTAGGTATTGAGGAAGTGGATTTTATAGTAGAGCGGGTTGCCTGTGCCGCTGGGCGGACGACGGCTCGCACGGCGGCTTGGAGCATTGTTTTGTGGACGATGGATGGATGATGGTCGTGACCTTGTCCGAAATTTCCCGAATTGTCGAAGCGGCCACGGTGCTACTACTTGCACTCAACGTCCGCAACATCGTCGCTGCTTTCATGCTGAATCCCCCCTCTGCTTTCTACTGGGGCTTCGGATTTCGTAGGCACTATGGAAGTGCACTTGTCTGCATTTCGTCTCGCGGATACACTGTTGACTAGTATGTCATGCGCTATCCAGGTGATAATCTCTATGATTAGACAATTGCGCCAAGTGCTGCATTGTCTCTTGCTTAACGCGTGGACAAAGGCATCTTCCTAGCAACTAGCTGCTGTAAGTTATCGATGAATAATCTACGGACTGGATATCCACCATCTTCTACATCGTCTGTGCCCAAGAATCTTTGGCGCCTCTGCCTTGTATTTGGCATTTTTTGATTCACGTCCAGGAGCCTTTCGTTACTGTCCTTTGCATGTCGCCTTACGGTTGTGCACAACGTTCGCAGCACTTCGAACACCAAACGCCGATGAAAACCTCAGGACGTCATCGTTATGTATTGTCTGTGATTATATTGTCTTCGTTGCTAACCCCTGAAGCGGAGGGTTACGAGAGTTCGGCGGACCAGAATGCTCTAGCAATATATAAACGCTGCTGTCTTTTCATTTCTATCCCAGCAATACTCTTTCGGCTTCCGTATACTGCCAGCATGAATGCAACCATTCATCGTCATGTGTCTCGACCGATACTCCCACAGTACTCCGAAAACCGAACTCACCTCACTTCCGAATCGCACACAGCTGCACGGTCCAAGATGGCTGCATGGTGCAACAGAGATTTCCTTATCATATACATCATTATATTGGCTCTAACCATCTTTTCCGTGCCCATTGGCCACGGTGTCCTGCACAGCCATGGCTATTATCGTCATGTTTCCATACTGTCATCGTTAAAGGTTGGCGCTGTGGGAGGAGGTGTCATTTGCGCTCCGGCGCTTGTACTGTTTGAGTTATGTGGCCGGTACCTCATCAAACACTGTGACCGATCTCCCAAGCCAGTGGACGAATCCATCGACTTTGTGGCTCTTTTAATCTTGATGAGCCTGTTGCTCTTGCTTGCATTTCGGGCAGGTCCTGCTGGTGCTGCATGTGTGGGAGGCGATGAGGGCTGCTACGCTGGGATGTTTTCTGATTGAAGTAACGTGTTTGGGGGTGTTTGGGATAATTTACGTCGGGTCCCTTTTGTTTTAATGCATTTATTACGTTTGGGAGCGTTTCAGTGCAAAGTCAGTGGGAGATAATACAATATTTCCATCGTCTGACATTTCTTACTCTTTGTAGATTGACTTCCTTGCTGTAGGCCATGATAGCATGCGGTAGACAAGTTTCCTGTGAGTGAGCATTTCTGTCATGCGCCATTATCACTGATCTAGCTCGCTCGCAAACCAGCCCGTCTTTCCTACAACATTGATTCCATTCTTGATTCAATCGGCATCATGTCTTCATGTTTTAGTTCTTCCACCATACTGCACTTGTCACATTGCCTAGTAAACGAACTTCGTATGACTACCCAATTGTTATCTTCCTCTTTCAATGTCTGCCTTGTGCTCATGCCAATCTGGCATACAAGTGCTTCAATAGTCCTCACTTCTATTTCATTTCCTTATTACATTTCTCTCCCAGATTGCCAGCCATCCAACGGTTAGATATGCAATTTCGGTCCATTTGTTGCTCCTTGGTGACGTTGACAAAATTTTGTTCACTGCAATCATTGAACTGGACTATGATATCTCAGCTCTATCTTTTTGTCAACCTAGCCTTTGCGCGAGGGACTACATTGGACCACAAATCGACCGATTTACCCATTATCGGATTTTCCAAAGTGCTCAGGTATATCACTTGACCTTGTCTCCCAATCAGTAATTCAATTAAACAATGACCTTCTGGCCTGTGCACGCGTCTTGCGACTTTCGGCATGTGCGGCAAATTGCTACATCAGGAATCTTCAACATCCACAGGTGTTCCACCCGTCACGTTCTCGCGGATTTCAATCGCTAATATATGCCAATACCCTGGTCATTCTTAGAGGCGCATATTGTCGGTCTGACCTTATTGTGGACATTAACGATGAATTTCTATCTGGTCATACAACATCGAGCTTAAAATTTGTCTCTTGTTCCTCGCAAATCGAGAGGACCCACAAACCCGATGATCCGGCGTCGAATACAATAGACTTGATATTCAGTGCATTATAAAAGGTGTGGAGACTAAATAGTCATAAAGACTGGTCTCTCCCACCTTCCATACTGCCTTGCGTCCGATCTTTTGTCATTCCGTTCTTCGACGATGCTAGTTTTAACACTTGATACCGAGGCCTTTGCTCTAGGGGATATCATATGGGAACATATGTTATGGCGATGCTTACAAAAGTTGCGTCTGAATACCTACATCCTGACCCGGTATAACAAACCAGAAAGTCATGAACGCCCGACCCCGGGACCTGCCGGTAAGTCTCGCCATGCCACTGTCCTTCCCAATAGAAGCCCACACGGTGTTCATGTAGGCACTTGCGATTCTTACGATAATATTGGGGAGCATCCGGACGTCCAAGGGACTCCTCCTTTGCCATACGCCGAAGAAGTAGCTTCATTTGCCACATCCATATCATTCATCAACATCCTACTATTCTTCATCGGTGATTTCGTCGAGCTGGCACTATGCGTTCCCCTGGGACATAGAATCATAATTACCCGACCTCACGTCCAAGGTTACGACATACCCATTACGATATCGCTCAAAGCAGGACTTGTGGGCGGTGGAATCGTTGCCGTCTACATGATGCT